>ML790269.1:1460573-1485930 GCA_009831015.1 Picea engelmannii | reverse complement strand
TCTCCTTTTGATTATAACAAGCATAATCAAGTAAACCGGAACTTGTGGAAACTTTATCCATGTACTTATTGTCATTCACCTAAGCATTGTGTTGCCAAGTGTTGGAAGAGACAAACTTTGTACAGGAAACCTATGTCGTCCAAAAAGGAAACGCGACATAAAGGCTCAAGTCCACAATGGAAGAAGGAGAAGGGTAAACAAGTCTGGATGCCAAAAACTCGTTGTACATTTTGCAACAAGAGTGGACATCAAAAGGCTAGTTGCTGGAAGCTTAATCCGGAGCTTCATCCAAGGAAGGACAAAAGGATTCTGCATGTACCCACGAAGGAGGAAGGATTACCAGCGGAGCAAGAGGAACAACGTGAAGAAAAGAGACCAATCACTTGGTTCTGCCAGAAGTGGGTGTCTCAACTTCAGTGTATTTTGCTTCCATTCATGTAATCGGATCCAGAGCAAGCCGGGTGGCCTATCTCGAGCTTGTTGAGTGGTCAGTAACCTTTTGGGGACCAAAAGGTCTTATTGTTGGGAGGTGTGATCCGAAATCGGATTCAGAAGCCTGTCAGGGCTTGAAAAATGCTCAAAAATGAAAGTTCTCAGAATCTGACGAAACCAACACCATTGCGTCCGTCTCGTCTTCCTGATTCTGGTGGTATATTTACTTTGTCAAATGGAGTCCGTATGGAGAAGATATCGCATTCTGTCCGAAAAGCCAAATAGGCAAAATTTTTGGATGCTGACTGTACCTGTTCGTACAGTCTGTACAGTCCGTATAGGACACGTGGAATGTCTGTACGACGACACATGGCAGGTCCGTACAGGACACGTGGCAGCCTCAGGCAGTGACACGTGTCAGGAAGATTTGGCATTTTTGGTGTACGGCTGGACCAATCCCGAGGTGACACGTGTCACCACTGAAAGGGTGACACATGGCACGGGTGACGTCAGCAGTTGACGTGGCATGATGACTGGACCGTATGGCGAACTGACGTGGCATGATGACTGGACCGTATGGCAAGCTGATATGGCAGATGACGTGGGCGAATCAACGATGGACAGGTGGCATATCCTGATTGGTTGACGTGGACGAATCATCGGTCGACACATGGCATGCATTGGTTGGATGTAAGGGTGCCACGTGGCCCAATCATGGGCTGCCACGTGGCACCCCGGTTTTGGTCAATATGGCCTGGGTTAAAAGTTTTCAGAGTCGGTCAGGTTCGAACCGGTGACCTTCGTTCCACATTACGCCTTCGCAACAATCCTCCGACCAATGGACCACCGCTCATGACTTGTTTTGTATACGGGCCACACTATATTTAAGTTAGTGTATTGTGTATTGCGTGGGGGGTCGCGTAGCCCCGACCCCCGGTTCTATTGTCAACCATGTGTGTATACCATATGACCCGGGCGCGAATATAAAACGGTTGGCGTGGTTTAAAAAATATATAGTGCAGTTTATTTTAACCATAACTATTGTTTAATATGCACGGTTGTAATTTTTGGTTGTGAACAGTTAATTGTAAAGCTCGTGGCCATATGCTTTTATACCACATGACCGGTGCTAGCACCAATTTGAAAGGGGCCAGCGCTTAGCCCGTAGGGCTAGCGCTAGGCCATATGGATGCCATATGACCAGTTTAAAAGGTGCGCACGCCCGAACGAAAGGGGCTTACGCCTTTATAACTATATTACATAGTTAAAAGTGGGTTTTATAACCACTTTTTGGCTTTTTAATGTAATTAACTCATTTTTGGGAGTTATTGGGCATTTTTAGAGCCTAAATTCGTGGAGGAAGTTGGAGATGGATAACCAACTTCCCAACTATTTAACCAAGACCATTTTGAGGACATGGGACAGCTTTGGAGAGCATTCAGAGCAGAGATGATGAGGAGAAGCCAAGTCAAAGCCAATTTGAGGCAGGGAAGTCGTTGAGGAGGAGATGTTGTCGGACCGTTTCTAAGAGCTCCGGACGTCCGTTTTGTGTGTCGTTCATTGTGCATGGTTCTAGAGATCTGGGCGAACATGACTAGATCAGTCTTGAAGCCATTCGGAATTGTAATGATGTACCATTGAGCTTTTGAACAGAAATAAAGAAGCCTCCCCCACAAACAAAAGGCCCGGAGACGTAGGAAAAGTTGTGCCGAACTCCGTTATCAACCTGTGTATTATGGTTTGTTGTTTTTCATCGCATTTCAGATCTGCATATATTTATATGGCTGTATAATTCCTTTTCTTTTCTCGTTATTTCGTTAAGTTTTCCAATGGTCAATTAATGCATGCAAAGTTTAAAAAAAACTCAACCATAAGTCATTCGAAAAATCCTGACGGATCAATTATTCTACCCACTTGAGGGGTTATGTAGGTTAGGTCCCTAACAGTTTTATAGAGAATCATTACTAAAAGATCTTTTCACGATTAGATTCATGTGGAAGGCTAGTATGGTTTTATATGTTTTTTCCTTTTTATAATTAACCAGTTTTCTATTAAAATATGGACAAAATGTACAGAGATGTCATACTATCTAACATTTGACCCAAATATCCATCAGCGACTTAAAACCTTGTTGGCCTACCCAAAGGGAAACCAGACCATTTGTTGGCACAGGGGTAGACCCAGGGTTCAATGCTACAATAGTGCACCAACAAAACCCTAACAATGACCCTTTCGGCAACACCTGCGAAGCAGATGAAGTCTCACCTGAGGTAGAGGTAGGATGTTAGGGTCCCAACCCGCACATAGGTAGAGCAATATATTCGGATGTAATAAAGGTCAATATTAATAAGGCCTTTCAATAAAATAGAATAAGACGGATGTAAGAAGACCTAATAGAAGCTTTCGCTTCTAGAAGGACCTTCCTCTAGATGTTTCTCTTGATAGACATATTTAGTATAAATAAGGGTCGAGGGTATGAAAACCCTAGCTTGGAGATATTGTAACAGAGCGTTGCTCGACTGGAGGTTGCCCCTCGAAGAGGCCTGTGAACATTTCTTTCTGAATCAAAGTGTTATTCCTGTCGTTGTTCTTATATCATTTATGTGTTATTGTGGAGATTATGCTGGTTATATTACTATTATTCTTCCATTTCTAGCATTTTATTTCGGTTCTGCATACTTTTTATATCTAATATATTACAAGTGGTATCAGAGCACTTTGCTTGGCAGAAATCGTGGGAAATTTTTTTTTAGGGTAGAGACGTATTCCAACGTCTTTAAGCCATACAGATCTGTCATTACGCACATAAACCTGTAGTTGAGGGATTCATAAATGTAGGAAATACAAGTGGTTTTTAAGCGCACATCTGTTGGCCACCCTTGTAACCCTTGTTGGTACCCCTTCAAGTGGTAGCGCATCAGACAACACCTGTGTACGGATCGACCTAGATTTCCTTAAGCCCTCTTTAGATAAATCGATCGGTCGCCTGACTGCTATAGTGCCACCGAGAACAACACTCGAGAAGATACTCTCTAGTACCTGGGTAGTCGAGTAGTACGGCTAAGGGTATGGTCTATCCTCCTTAGTTAG
The DNA here is from genome assembly GCA_009831015.1 of Picea engelmannii. NCBI lineage: Eukaryota > Viridiplantae > Streptophyta > Pinopsida > Pinales > Pinaceae > Picea > Picea engelmannii. The sequence continues at coordinate 1,482,408 of ML790269.1, read as the reverse complement.
TGCCCTGAGATATTGGGCCGAGCACTACTGTTGGACCCCGCACGTATATCAGAGAGCTATAGCACAGGGAAAACCCTTGTCTGTGGAACCCTTGATACCTAACCCTTGGGAGACAGAAACATAAACAAATTAACACATACAGGATCTATTGCCGCGCAACTGTGTTCAGGTTGCCAAGTAAACACCCATTTATTTCTGGTTAAGCATTTGGGGATTTCATCACTGTAGTATTCTTCAGACCGGAGTATAACTACGCAGGTGTATAAAATAAAATAAAATAAAATAAGTCTGGAAAAAATTTCACCATTATTTCAGACCTATTCCATTGGATTCATCTCTTCGCCCTTATCACATTCATCCATATAATTTTTCGGCAAAAAGTTTTGACCCTGCCCACCCCTTTTCAGTTCACCCATCCTCATGGCCCATACCCGTAGCCAAGAACTAGAGTCTTGCTTCAACACCTTACAATCTAGTTTTCTCGAGACCCAAAAAGAAGTGAAACAACTCAGTGCTACTGTTGCCTCCCTCGATACATCCATCAATACAACCATAAATACATATGTACAGTCCTCAATGGAGGAAGTCAAACAAGAACTGACCACCCATCTTGAATTTGTCTTTGCATCACTCTGCACCAAACTGAAGATCCCTATAGATGACCCTTTCCCCGACACACCTCCAAAGACTGAAGGAGAACATTCCTCCCATTCCCATACCTTTCAGCCCCATCACTTTCAACGTGACCTACGCCTTCCGCGGGTGGATGTAAACAAATTTGATGGCTCGGACCCCACTAGTTGGGTCACCCAAATGGAACATTATTTCTCTTTATTCGACATTACAGATGACTTGGCCAAAATCCAGTATGGTGTTCTCCATCTAGATCAAGAACATTGGCAATGGTGGCAATGGAGAAAAACTTCCCGTCAAGGGTATATTGCTTGGACCCAATTTGTGACTAAGATTTATGAACGCTTTGACACTGACACCAACCATTTGGGCTGTTTGAAAAAATTGAAACAATCAGGAACAATCGAAGACTTCATAGCTGCATTTGAGCGCCTGGCTTTTCGAACAGAGGGCATGACTGATGCTTTCTTTCAAGAGTGTTTTATCAATGGCCTCAAGGAGGAGATTCGGGCCCATGTCCTCATGGCTCGACCTTCGAGTTGGGTGGAGGCTACTAAAAAAGATAAAGAAGCACAACAAGTTGTATCCTCTCAAAACTGTAAACCTTCCTTTATCCCTCACCCTAAACCCGTAAATCCCACTACTCCCCCCACCCCATTAAAGATCCAAAAATTGACCAGAGCTAAAATGGTTGAACGCCAACTCAAAGGCCTTTGTTATAATTGTGATGACAAATATTTCCTGGGCCACAAATGTAAGGAAAAAAATCTTTTTATGGCCATCTCTGAGGATATTTCAGAAGAGGATGTCGAAACTCCCCTTGTGCCTAAGTCACCTAAAGTCACTGACATAACCCCTCTCTCCGACCCTCCCGAAGTGGAACTGATCATTTCCCTCAATGCTCTCACTGGCTTCTCCACCCCCCAAACCCTCAAATTAATTGGTTACATCAAGCATCGGAAGGTCATCATTCTGGTTGATAGTGGAAGCACCCATAATTTTATTCATCGCCGCATTTCCCAAGAAACCCATTGCTACATCCATGTCGTCAACAATTTCCAAATCATGATTGCCAATGGTGGTTCCATGAAATGTGGAGGGCGTTGTGAAAATGTGTGTCTCCAAATCGGTGACTACCACCTAAAATCCCATATGTTTTCTAGCGACATGGGCGATTGTGACATTGTGTTGGGTGCAGACTGGCTAAGGACTTTGGGTCCCATTCTCATGGATTTTAAGGACTTAACCATGCAATTTGACCAGGAAGGCCACCAATACAAATTCCAAGGAATCACTGTTGATTCACCTGAGGTCATTAGTTCCCATCGCATGGAGAAGCTGCTCAAAAAAGGTTATTCTGGTTTCATTGCCCAACTCCATGCCATACAAGCAACAGAGACACCCCCGGTGTCGCAAGACCTCCAAGCCCTCCTTTCTAAACATCAAATGGTATTTTCCACTCCCCTTCCCGCGGTGTTCATGATCATTCCATTCCCCTTGTACCAGGAAGCCTTCCTCCCAATATTTGTCCGTATCTCCACCCCTTTTCACAAAAAAATGAAATTGAGAAAATGGTCCAGGAACTCCTTACTACATGCATTATCCATCCTAGTATGAGCCCTTACTCTTCTCCGGTAGTCATGGTCCTGAAGAAAGAAGGTTCTTGGAGAATGTGTCCTGACTTGCATGCCCTCAAAAAACTGACCATTAAAGATAAATTTCTCATTCCTGTCATTGATGACCTCTTGGATGAATTGAGTGGAGCCCAATTCTTTACTAAACTTGATCTTCACTTGGGCTATCACCATATACGTATGAAAGAGGCAGACATCCCCAAGACGGCCTTTTGAACTCATGAGGGCCACTATGAGTTTTTGGTCATGCCCTTTGGCTTGTGTAACGCCCCCTCCACCTTCCAAAGCGTCATGAATCATGTCTTCCATCCTTTTCTTTATCATTTTGTCTTAGTTTTCTTTGATGATATCCTCATCTATAGCAAAACCTAGACATACCATCTTACCCATGTGGATCGAGTTCTCCATCTACTCTTTCAGCACCAATTTTTCCTGAAACAGTCTAAATGTGCCTTTGGTGCCTCAGAAGTAGAATACTTGGGTCATCTGGTTGGCAAGGATGGCGTCAGGGTGGATCCGAAGAAGATTGAAGCTATACAAGACTGGCTGCACCCAAAGACTCTCAAAAGCTTGCATGGATTTTTGGGCTTAACAGGGTATTATCCCAAGTTTGTTAAGAATTATGGAAAGATTGTAGCACTTCTCACTGCTCTCCTCAAAAAGAACTCTTTCACTTGGACTCTAGCCACTGCTCAAGCTTTCCAAACCTTGAAGATGGCCATGTGCACCACTTTGGTTCTAGCCCTTCCTAATTTCACAAAGACCTTTGTGTTGGAATGTGATTCCTCAAGGAAAGGAATCGGTGTTGTCCTTATGCAAGAGGGTCAACCTTTGGCCTTCACCAGCAAGCAATTGTCTTAAAGGAATATGGGCAATCCCATCTATCAAAAGAAAATGTTGTTTATTCTGCATGTCATTGATCTATGGTGCCCTCATCTCTTGGGGTAACGTTTCCAAATTAAGACAAACCATCAAAGCCTCAAGTACTTTCTGGAACAACGCATTTCCTCCCCAGAGCAACAAAAATGGGTGACTAAACTCTTTGGATATGATGATGAGATCATTTACAAAAAAGGCAAAGACAATGTGGTGGCAGATGCACTGTCCCAAAAATATGAAGATGAAGGATCCATTTTTTCTCTTTCCTTCATTGTACCAGATTGGCTCCAAGTTGTTCGCTAAGAATGGCTACAAGATCCCAAAAGTTTGCATCTGATCCAGAAATTGCATACCAATGCTCCAGCTCCCCCAGGGTACTCCTAGCTTTAGGATGAGCTTCGATACAAAGGCCATTTGTATTTAAGTAAACAATCAAAGCTTAAACCCACGGTACTTTCTGAGCTTCATGCTACACCCACAGCGGGGCACTCCGGGTTCACCAAAACCTATGACAGGGTCAAACGTTCTTTTTTCTGGGATGGTATGAAATAGGACATCCGTAATTTTGTCGTTGAATGTGATGTGTGTCAACGCAACAAGGGAGAAACAGTCAAATCTCCGGGCATACTACAACCACTTCCGATCCCACCTGCTATTTGGAAATATATCTCTATGGACTTTATTACCGGCTTACCCAAATCGGGAAATAAATCAGTCATAATGGTGGTTGTGTATCGCCTTTCCAAATATGCTCATTTCTGCGCTCTTCAACACCCATTTACTGCATCCACGGTGTCTCAAATTTTCATGGACCGGGTCTTCAAGCTTCATGGCATGCCGCACTCTATTGTTTCTAATCGTGACCCAACTTTCACAAGCAATTTTTGGCAAGAACTGTTCAAGCTTCAGGGCACCCAATTGCATCTCAGCACAGCTTATCATCCCTAGACTGATGGTCAAACAAAAGTTGTCAACAAGTGTTTGGAAACATATCTGAGGTGTTTTGCCTCTGAAAAGAAAAATCAGTGGGTTCAATGGTTACCCCCTAACTGAATGGTGGTACAACACTTCCTACCATATAGCTACACGCATGACTCCTTTTGAAGTGGTATATGGATAGAAGTCATATTTAGTTCTCTCATACCTACTGGGTACCTCAAAGGTCCAGGCGGTTGACCAAACACTTATAGTTTGAGGGGATATTCTTCGTACCCTCAAAGATAACTTGGTCATGGCACATAATTGCATAAAGCAACAAGCACATCAAGGTCGCTCTGAACGTCAATTTGAAGAAGGGGATTAGGTGTTTCTGCGACTGCAACCATACAAGAAAACTTCCCTCAAGGCCGAGCATTGTCAGAAGCTAGCGCCCAAATTTTATGGTCCTTATACAGTTCTCAAGCGTGTGGGACAAGTCGCCTATCAGTGAACGTTGCCCAATCATTCGAAGCTACATCCTGTTTTTCATGTTTCATGCTTAAAGAAGGTGATTGGAACTCGGTGCCAAATTCAAACCAACCTTCCCGAGTTAGTTGAAGAAGGATCCATTTGGCTACAACCAATAACAGTTTTGGACCAGCGTGAGCGTCGCCTGCATCAGAGAACCGTCAAGGAAGTGCTCGTCCAATGGAAAGATACAACTCCAGAAGATGCCACTTGGGAACTAGCTACCATTCTGCAGCAGTTTCCACATCTCAAGCCTTGAGGACAAGGTTGTTTTTAAGGGGGCGGACATGTTAGGGTCCTAACCCACACATAGGTAGAGAAATATATTCAGATGTAATAAAGGTCAATATTAATAAGTCCTTTCAATAAAATAGAATAAGGCGAATGTAAGAAGACCTAATAGAAGCTTCCGCTTCTAGAAGGATCTTCCTCTAGATGCTACTCTTGATATACATATTTAGCGTAAATAAGGGTCGAGGGTATGAAAACCCTAGCTTGTAGATTATTGTAACAGAGCGCTACTTGATTGGAGGTTGCCCCCTCGAAGAGGCTTGTGAACATTGCTTTCTGAATCAAAGTGCTATTCATGTTGTTGTTCTTATATCATTTATGTGTTATTGTGGAGATTATGTTGGTTATATTACTGTTATTCTTCCATTTCTAGCATTTTATTTCTGTTCTGCATACTTTTTATATCTGGTATATTACACAGGAGTTGTTGCAGGACTCCAATTTTTGCAACCTTAGCTGGGACACAGATCTATGACTGTAACACCTTAACAGGGCACTTAGCAATTATAGTTCATCAATATCCAGTCTTAGCTTACAACGCAATTAAACCCTAATTACAGCACAACGTAGTATTCAACCGATTCAACAGATCCAAGCACTAAGAATACAAATAAAGATCAGTTCCAGTATTCATCCATACTATTAAGCACATAACATTAACATATCTATCTATCATTCATCTATATCAAAGCATTAAGAAAGTTAACATATAAACACATCAATACATCGCACAAAGCAAAGCAACATGGCATGTACGTGGTTCAACCCCACCCTAGGGCTACGTCCACCAACTCTTCATCTTCTTTATTAGCTTCTTCAATCAGTTACATGCACAGAGCCACAAAAACCCTACACCGCAGAGGACAGGAGATCTGCACACCTCGCTAGATCCTCCTTCCTCGGGCTAGGTTACAGCACTAAGCCTCTTCTCAATATCTTACACTCGCTTGCACTGAGCTCTGCAAGCCTCATACAGTATGCACAAAATAAATCTCTACTTAGCACTCAACACTTTCGATCACACAGACCGAACTTGTATATCTAAACTTACTTCACCTAGCTACTTATTTATACATTACAAAATAGGCCTAAGCATGGGTAAACCCACAGGCCGACATCTCCATACCCATTACATAATCCCAAATCCCAAAAAAGTCCCTAAAAGGGGCTGAGATCCTGCGATCTCCGCTTCATATTGTGCTTCGGCTTGGACAACTTGTCGAAGTCCAAAAAATAGGTCAAACCTGACCAAAAATCCTCAAAAACTTGGTCAAGGGACAATAGGCCCCCAACACTCACTTGTGACTCGTCTTGAGTCACTCTGATCTCGGTAGCTCAGTTTCAAAAGCCTCGAGTTTGGCTCGAGCTACTTCGACTTGTTGTTGTGCCACAACCTCCTGTTCAACAAACTCTTGTATGATTGATTCGTTAACAGGTCCCTCTAGGCGTTGTTCAGCTGGAGTGATGACTTGCTCCAACTCTTCTCCTCGGCCTTCAATCTCTATGAACAGTTTGTAAGCATCATCCTGTACAGGTTGGAGCCTCTGAGTCACTTCCATGACTTTGCTCTGAATGGTGTGGACCTGCTGTTGGGCAGTGCGCTACTCTTGGGATCGCTTCATCCTTTCAAGAGCTGATAGGGGCTTCAACTGTGCCTGTATTGTTTATGCTTGATACTTCGCCTCTTGGAGTTGTAACTCCAGTGTCTTCAGTTCTAGATTCTCAATGAGTCCCTCATACGTCTGGGCACTGTGATCACTCAATTGTTTACATTCCATGGCGAGGCCCTTGATTCTTTCAACTGCGCTTCGGGCAATTGTTTCTCTTTGGTCCCTTACATCCTGCGAAGTGTCAGGCATTGTGCGGAGCTCCAAGTCTATTTTTCATTGTTTTAGTTGTTGGATAGTTTCTGCGAGATGCTCTACTTTATGCGTGACTCAATCTTCTGCCTGTGGTTCTAATCCTGTCACAGAGTGAAGTTCTCTATTGACTACTTCTTCCACTTTGAGTTGCTCTGAGAGCAACTGTTCTTTTTCTTGTTGAATCTGTGCTTTCTCTTTTTCAAAATTCATATGGAGAGAAACCTTCTCTTGCTCTGCAAGTCGGCGTTGTTCTACGAGTACTTCTTGCACTTGCTTCAAGGCTTGGGTCGCTTGTTCTGTTTCTTCTTGTGCGCAACGAAGGTAAGCTTCGGTCACATCAACTAGTCGATGGAGTTCGGATGAATCATCTCCCAACTCTGGTTCTCCCGATTGCAGGGGTGCAGTGGACAGTGAGCGACTGGACTGAAGGGCCTACTATACCCCTCAGAGTTTGAGCTCAATTCTTTTGTACATTTCCTCCTTATTGGCTTCTTGTTTCTCCACGATTTCCTGTGAGGCGTTGTTCAGGGCTGCTATGATGAAGTCAAAATCATTAGTAGTGAGTACAGTCTGCATCTTGGTCATGGTGGCTCTGGATTTCTTCCAAGAAGAAGGTTTCAGGGGAGAAACCTTCCTCTTCTTCAAAGAATCAGACTCATCTCTAGGCGGTGTTACTTAGCCTTGTTTCTGTTCAGCTTCTTTTCCATTTATCTCTTCTACTTCGTGATAGCGCGATGATAACTGTGCGAAATCAAATAATCTGCGGGCTCAAATTCATGGTTAGAAAAAGTGTTCTCGATGCAAGGTTCGATGGAATAAATAGATAATGAAGAAAAGGATCTCTCCAACGGGCAAGAAGCCTCCATTAACTCAGTTATGTCTGTTACGACGCGGTCCCAACGGTCTGATGGCGAGTTGTCTTACAATAAATGTATTTCTATCCATTCAGGGTGTCGGTCTAATGGTTATATTGTTCCCAACGGCTATATTGCTTCGCCATGGCGAAGTGCCATGTGACGTTGTTCTGATATCTCGACGAAGTTCCTGTTTTGCAAATTTAACTTCTGCGAAGTTCCCTCTAGAACCGTCTGTAACTTTTCAATCTTTGTTCTCTTCTTGCTGAGATTTCGAGCCTTCTTTCCAGTGAGCTTCATCTCGTTATTCCTCTTTCCATTCTGATTCTTGTCTTCTTTAGTAACTTTGAGTTGTTGAGATTCTTTCCTAAGATTCAAGGGTAATACTTCTTCTCTAGATGGGACAGGTACTTCAATCTTCTGCAAATCTTCTTGTGTTCTTGCAACTTCGATATCCAAGTCTCTGGTCCTAAGTAGCTTCGATCTGCTCTCTTGTTCTTCAATCAACTGCGCGATCCTCCTAGTCATGAAATCTTTTAATTCTTTTTTTTTCTGCTCTAAGACTTCTTCTTTCATTCTAGTTTGGTCCTTCTCAATCCAAGGTTTTCCTAGTAACATAGTAAATGGAGCGTTGTTCTTAATAAATTTAACAACCTTAATATATTCCTCTGTCTAAGTTCCATTGGCATTCATAGATATTTGGGTAAGTCTTCTACATAGGGTTATCAGTTTTCCTCTAAATAATCATATTCCTTCCAATGAAGGAATCATAGCAGGATCCCCTAAAAGTTTCCAAATTCTTTCTATCATGATATTCACCTGTGTTTCTTCATCTAGAACACAGTCAATGTCAAAGATTCATATTCTTGCTTCAATGCACTCCTTTTCTTTGAAGATCACTGATAAGATGATATGTCGATGGTCATTCAGGGTTTCTTTCATTTGTAGCAACACTTTATCTGATTCTTTATGGGGTTCTGCCATAATCTCAGTTTTTGGATCTGCCTTAGGGTTTTCTTGGTTCATATTCATTCTTTCAACCTTAGAAATCATTCTAGGGCAATCCAATACTTCATGGTCCTTAGCTCTACAACAAAGACAACTAGATCTTCTACCAGGGCACTCCTTAGCTAGATGTCCCAATCTTCTGCAACTGTAATAAAGGGTTAATCCTCGTTTTTTTTAAATGATCCCTAACCTTTCCTGTACTGTGCACTAGGATCATAGTAGCTAACCTGCAAAAATTTCTTTCTAAGATCCTACATCCATTTGTTAGTCCAAACATTCTTTCTATGCATAGGTATAACATATCTTTCACTATTCTTATCAGATCTACTCATATCAAATCTTCTTTCATCTATCAGTGCCCTAATTTTCAAGCTAGGACAAATCTTATCAAATATATCTAGATCCATATTTTAGAAACAAAAATTTCCACTAATCTTATCTTTAGCAGAGCACAAAGCTTCCAGATCTAAAACTTTTCACTATTCTTAGCTTTATCAGATCACAAAGCTTTCAGATCTTACCTTTTTAAGAAAAAATTCTCACTTTTACCTTTCTCATAGCACAAAGGTTTCATATATTACCTCTTTTCTTCAGATTGGACTTCTTTTCTTAGCACAAAGCTTCACAGATCGAGTAGAATACTGCGCACTAGAGCGACAGATCTACGCACAGAGCTTTCACAATTTCAGGTCGGATCTTCACACAGAGCTTCTTTTTCCTCAGTTCCCAGCAATCACAGTTTTTAGTCCCAGCAATAGAACCATTTTTTGGCACAGGGGCAGACCCAGGGTTCAACGCTACAACAGTGCACCAATAAAACCCTAACTACCGACCCTTTCAGCAACACCTGCGAAGCAGATGAATTCTCACCTAAGGTAGAGGCAGGGGTGGTTGCAGGACTCTAGTGTCTGCAACCTTAGCTGGGACACATATCTGTGACTGTAACACCTTAACAGGGCACTTAGCAGTTATAGTTCATCAATATCCAGTCTTATCTTACAGCGCAGTTAAACCCTAATTACAGCACAGTGCAATATTCAACCGATTCAATAGATCCAAGCACTAAGCATACAAATAGAGATCAGATCTAGTATTCATCCATACTATTAAGCACATAGCATTAACATATCTATCTATCATTCATCTATATTGAAGCAGTAAGCAAGTTAACATATAAACACATCAATAAATCACACAGAGCAGAGAAACACATCATGTACATGGTTCACCCCCACCATGGGGCTACGTCCACCAACTCTTTGTCTTCTTTATTAGCTTCTTCAATCAATTATATGCACATAGCCACAAAAACCCTACTCCGCAGAGGATAGGATATCTGCTCATCTCGCTAGATCCTCCTTCCCTAGGCTAGGTTACAACACTAAGACTCTTCTCAATCTCTTACACTCACTTTCACTGAGCTCTGCAAGCCTCATACAGTATGCACAAAATCAATCTCTACTCAGCACTTAGCACTTTCGATCACACAGATCGAACTTGTATCTCTCAACTTACTTTGCCTAGCTACTTATTTATACAATACAAAATAGGCCTAAGCATGGGTAAACCCATGGGCCAACATCCCCATACTCATTACATAATCCTAAATCTCAAAAAGGTCCCTAAAAGGGGCTGAGATCCAGCGCTCTCCACTTCGAAGTCCCAAAAATAGGTCAAACCTGACCAAGGATCCTCAAAAAATTGGTCAAGGGCCAACACCAGTTGTTAAAAATACATAATAAATGGAGTTCATATAGAAATATCTAACTAATGACAAGCCTGAGACAATAAGGCTAAAATAACCATATAAAACTATCAAGACTATCAAGCCAAAATGGTGAGGATCTTTAAAAACAACACGACTGTCATCCATCCAATTCATGAACTTGGGGTGGGCCCTTGGGTTGAGAGGCATCGAGTCGAGCCACCAGAGGGGGAGGCTGAGAGCTTGAGGGTTGTCCTTTGTCATTTTCCAGCTGAAAGATACTACCATGTTTCTTGACTAGCCAAGAGACCATTGCTATCAACAAGTTGGTATGTCGCTCTAGAGCTTCCAGGAATTGAATAAATTTTTTAAACTCCTTCTCTTGGTGCCTCATACCTTGAGAAACTATCATCTTAACATGCCAATACAACTCCATTGTGCTATGGCATTTGGTGTCTTTGTTCTTGGTGCGACCGAGGTCAAGAATAATGTCCCCCACTTGTTTTTCAATGTCCTCATCCTTTGTGTATGCGTCCACAATCCTAACCTCCTCCTCCAAATTCGACATAGTTTCTTTGTTAGTTGGAGCTACAACAAATTGGTAATGAGTAACTAAATCTTCAGCTATGAGAGATACTCTTGTTTTTCGCTCAAGATAAGGCTTTGTTTTTCGTTTTCTAGGAGCCATGAATAACCAGACCTGGGAATGCAAACCCCTCCGAGCTTGAACAGAATGAGTAACAATGATAACAAGAACCAACCAAGTCATAATCTTACTCGAATTTAGTAGCATCCTCCCACGCTTAGACATAATGTTGGCCAAGATGTAGCGAGTCTGATCACTGGTGGGAATTAAAGGGCACATTTCCATCTTCGACCGAAGAAACTCGAGTCTCGTACACATCCACTTCCTGCAACGTCATTTGATCATCATGCCTAGTCGAGCTATGGTCCAAGCTTGGAGCACAGGGTTCGATTGTGAGAGCGTGAATAGGGAAGTTACGAGGGTTGAGATGACTGAAGGGACCTCCGGCACATAACCATTATTACCCACCCTTTCGACAATTGCCAAATTCTCCTAACTAAGGAAGCCATGTGTCACCCGATCCAAGTGAGTATGATCTTATATGTTGAAAGAGAGGAAAAGGCTAATTAAATTGGAGAAATGTTAATTAGTTTGAATATTTAATCTTTAAACTAGGAAAATGAGAAATACCACTAGAAGTAGTAGTGTAGATAAGTGAGAATAAATAATAAAGAGGACTTAATTATCAATCATGATCAAATCATTGAATTGATTTCTAACTATTACAAAGATTTAGGAGTGAAAAAATGTTCCTTGGTGTAGAAAAAACTCATTTGTTAATTAGTTCGAATATTTAATCTTTGAACTAGGAAAATGAGAAATACCACTCAAAGTAGCGTAGATAAATGAGAATAAAAAATAAAGAACAACTATTATTTATAGTTATAATCAAATCATTGAAAATATTTCTAACTATTACAAAAATTTATAGATAACTCAAGTTCGAGTTGTAAAAAAGAATTTACCTCTATTGAAAAAAAAAAAATTATCCAAAAAACATTTTAATATTTATCCAAAAATATTTTAATATAGAAAAAAGTATTGATTTGTAAAAAAGTATTAGAGAAATACCTATTTAAATATGAAATGAGAGATGACTAAAATTAATCCAAATAATAATTAGTCTATAAAACTAATGACCTTATGGTTTTAGAACTAAAAACTTAAAAACTTCAAATTTATAGCAGATATGGCAGTCCCTCTATTGAAAGAAATAATACAAAACGTTCAAAATGGGTTATTCCGTTCTATTAATGCAGCATTCATTGCTTTGGTCTTTAAAGGCTAATGTATGATATAAGTAACCAAGACTCATCTGGCTTTATAGTGTAAATTAGAGAATAGTGGTAAGGATCTTGGCCAAGAGAATAAGCATATTTATTGGTAATCTGCGATAATATCTGAGATTCAAACCTGGATGAGCATATATGAGTTTGACAGTGTTTTATATGAAAAACACAAATCGCGTTCATTCAAATATACCTGAGAATGCATCATTAGAAATATACATGGAGAATGGCGAAGGCGCGTGGCAGGTTCGATCAAAAATGGAGATTTTTGTAATTATATTTAAAGTCAAAAGCCATTATTTGATTGAATTCTCATGTAGTATTACAAATAAACAACGTGGCAGTACTTGTCAATGAAGTATCCACCAGATACTTGTCAACCTCCCCGAGCACCAAACATGAATGCCTACTGTCACTGTCTTGTATTCTGGACACACACTTAGAAGAAGCATGGATTTAAAGAAGGGTTAAAATAACTACTAATTTTAGAATTACCCATCATACGCATCAGCTGCTTGTCCACCAAACTGAACTCTCAATGCTCAACCATCAAAACTCTTCACATGAAAAACGGACCAAAAAAATCTTCTCTTGTAACGATTAGTCTTTCAAGGTACATCCATTAGACACAGTTTGTTCCTTCTCAGGATCCCCATTGGGCACATCTATCAAAGCTTGGGAACATATAATACACAAGGTAAAAAAGTTTTCAATAGATCCCCCAACTTCTGAAACTTAGGCAAAATACATTTCTCCCTTAACTATCATCACATTACAGCCATCATATTAAGATGTAAGTAAATTATATCAAAAACAAAACAGCAACCTAATTGGAAGAAGGTCCTCTTCTTCAAAGAAGAAGCACCCGAATCGGAAGAAGATCCTCTTCCTCAAAATTAGAAACAGGAATTACATCTCAAAAACAAAACAAGCAACCTAATTAGAAGTAGTTCCTCTTCCTCACATTTCAAAAACAAAACAAGAAGCAACCTAATTAAAAGTAGGTCATCTTCCTCACATTTCAAAAACAAAACAAACAACAAAATTGGAAGAAGGTCCTTTTCTAGAAACAGCTTTTACATTCAGATAACTTGCAAATTCATCCCTTCCAACTTTCACTTTCCATTATCTTATACAAAGGAGAGTTCCACTCAAGGCATTGGTTTTTCTTGTATTCTTTCCATTCTGCCCACCACATCATGAAGCTGCTTTCTTCCAAAAAAACCTCAGCAGAGATGCTGCGATCATTGATCATTCTTGTCACATTATTTTCAAACTCTTCGAGACTTTCTAGCTCTTGGTGTCGGCCTTGTTTGAGATTTTCCAATCCTTTCAAAGCCTCTTCTACATGTGCCCAAAAGCAAGAGTCCTGAGTGAGCGATGCAAGCTTTGTGCGAGCTTTTTCACCTCTTGAACTGTGAGTTTTTTCTTTATCTTCCATCCATTTTTGAAAAACTTTATGACGAGTGGGTCTTCCATCTTGAACATAGTTTCTGTTGCCCTTAGATGTGGAATAATAATATGCAATATCCAGAGGCTCTACAAGTCTACTATAAGTAATCCCAGCATATATCCACTTATTTTTGGATTGGAAATCACTTGGCAACTCATGCTTTTTGTACTTCTCAATAATATCATCCCAAAATAAGGAGAGCTTTACCCTACGCAAATTAGCATTGATATCCTTCTTGTCTTGTTTCTTGAAAGAATCATAATATGTCATGCCACATTCCTTCTCACAACGCTCTTTATACCACTCAAGCTCTGCCATATTACATTGTGCCTCACTTAATTCAATAGCTAGCTTAGCAACGGTTGTGCTATGCTTGTTTTCAATATTTCCTGCTTTTTGTAGCGAAATCCATGCATGATCATTCTGCACAAAGTTGATCTTTCAGCTATCAGCTTTCCTAAATGAAGAAAATAAAACTCAAAAGTAAAGATAAAAACAATGCTAATTAGAGTCTAATATCAAATCTTACACAATAAGAAACCGGCAGAACTTTTAAACTAGCTGATAGTATGGCCTCAAATTATTATTAATAACACAATGGACATAAATAATAAGCTCTTCATTTTTTTTATATACTCTGTTCATTGCAGAAAGCTCAAGAGATCGGACTAGCCAAAAACAAAGTTCACAGTAAAGATTGGCAGTTCATAAGATTGCAATATTGTTGCATTGAAAGAAGTTAGGAACTTTACATCCTAGGTTGGGGGAGAAGATTGTCTGAATGTCTATATGTGTAACTTTCCTATAAACATTAAAAATGATACACATACACAATAGCATAGATCTATATTAACCCTGAATTTATTAAGCATAGAAAGGTTTGCCCCTCAAGTTTTTGATCACTTAGTCCATAACACTTTTAAGGCATCTCACTAATATAAACACTACTTCTGAAAAAAAAAAACATTAAATATATATTTTTTAACTTTTGTTGTTTTAAAATTTATTTTAAAAAGAATTGAGTATCACCTGAAGCTCCAACACCAAACACTACTTCTGAAAAAAAAAACATTAGATATATATTTTTTAATTTTTGTTGTTTCAAAATTTATTTTAAAAAGAATTGAGTATCACCTGAGCTCCAACACCAATAGCTTCTAGCTGCAATGAGATTCCTATTTCGTAAGAGGATTCTGAATCAGGATTTGCAATTCTTCTCCCACTTATGGACTTTTCTATGACATATTTCAAAACAGAACCATATCCTATATGCTCTGAAAAACAGTCATGTACAATCTTGTCAGACATGTTCTCATGGCTCTGCATTGTCAAATGAAGCATCTTCAAAATGGTCTCAGAATTGTCAGTACAAGCTGCGCCCTCGCTTGAACAAAACATGTAAGTGCCAAAAGGTCTGTATGGGCTTCTCTTGATAACCCCATCTAACTCCCTTAGAGAATCAAAGCCATAGTTTGCTACTGTATAAGTATACTGCAGGACATTATTAAGAAGAGTCTTACATGCATCTTGAATATAAGAATTAGATACATTTTTACTGTCATTATCCATTACGCCCTGCCAATAAGGCAAAACAGCAATCAGGGGCTCAGCAATTGACTCAAATGGTGCCAGGAGCATCCGAGGAACAATATCATGCTTGGAAACCACGTGACAAAAGTTGCTTGCCCAATTTTCACGGCCAACTGTGTCAACGAGTCTAACATCTCCCACTAAAGGAGAACCAAATGTTATACAAAAAGGAGAGCTTTGCCTCAGCCTCTTTTCCAGTGCCCATAGTGTGGCCAAGGTTGCAACTGCCCCTCCTAAGGAATGACCCACAAATATAATGGGTTTGAGTTTCCTTTGCTTGGAGTCCGTATAAGTCTGCAACTGATTGATCATGGAAAACATCAACACAATGTTACTTTTTCTTTTTCCAAAAATTTCTAATTAATAATACGTGAAGAAGTAAACCCTCATTTTATGAAACTAAGATCACTTTACCCTGACAGTTGTACTTAGATAAATTAATTTACCTGTGCCTGGAAATCTGTATTCTCCATAATATGCACGAACAACTTAAGAGCTCCTTGATGGACAAGGGCTGGTTTATCATCATTGCCCTTGAGGCAACCAGAGAAGACCTTGTTGTCAGTATGTATATCGCCCTCTCCATATTTGCTCTCTTTGACAATGAAGCCTTCTATTTGATGAAAGGAAGGGAAGGCAACATATGCAATGTCTTCATACTCATTCAGAATAAAAGTCTTTGCATTGCTTGCAAGAAGTGACTCTTGCCAAGCCTTGGAAAGTATTCCGCATGAAGCAAGGAAATTTGCAATCTCCAGACCAACACCGAACCTGCAACAACATTTCTGTCAATTAGCACCATAAGGATACCCGAGAATGGACACCTCTCAATTTACAATTGTGTGCATTAAATATATCAAATTTACAAAGTTTTGCAAGTCGGGAGATATGGACAATGGACAAGTGAGCTCTGAAACCTTCTCAATTCAGGTTTGTGTGCATTAAATGTCAGTTTTGCATAGTTTTGGAGATCAGAAGATATGGAGAAGATGACCAAATTCAACAAAAATACAACAATACCTGTGATATATATATATATATATGAAAAAAGCACGGTATAAAATTATACATGTACACATAGCTTCTAAATAGGATAGCTGAGGTCTTTATCACCCTGAAACCACTTGGCTTGCCAAAAACTGCAGGTCAAAGATCAGATGATTGGATCTGCCGTTACCGGATTGAATCAAATTTCCATTAATAAATACAGACCAGAACATTACTTACCACGGTTCCATTCAAAATTACAAAGAAATTGTCATCATTTCATCACGTCAGAAACCAACAAAAATATCCAAAAGTCACTCCACTGAAAAATCCAATATATTAGCCTTGGTTATCCTCTAATTCAGAAACATTTTCTGGTTATCCTCTAATACAGAAACATTTTCCTAGACTACTCAATGGGAAGGGGAATTAATCATGCAATCCTTCTAAAGGAAAGAAAAAGAATTTTGAGTAGGTGAAGCACGCCATGCTTAACGGGCACCGATGTTATGACTGTGAATTGCGAGGTCTGCACCAGCAGCTTGAATCAAAACCCATTGAAATTCACACCCAAAAAAGAAGGTTACCCTAAAATCGTCAAATTTTTTCAATTTCTTCCATCCTAGCATAATCTGAACCCTACTTTACCCACTACAGAAATTCAGTTTTTTTCCAAAAACCCACATTAAACTTCCTATCAAATTGCCATCTTCATCTTCTTAAAAAAATTCCTACTATAGGTCAATTCTTCACCTGCCAATCCGTTCAAAATTGACACAAGATAATTTCTAGCTTGACACACAGAAGCACTTATCAAAATGTAAATAAAACAACCATATGTTACAAACAGAAAATGATTTTCCAAGCCAACCTTTACCGTGGAGTAGGCAAGTCTGATTCCATTGTCTGCTATTGCTGTAGAAATTGCCTCACGTTGGCGTTAAATTTAAAAGCTGAGAATTCCTTACTATGCATAGTGGATATCTTTGATGTCTTTGAAATACTTAGAAAGGGAAGAAGCTGAGCAATTACCAGGAAAAAGCAGAGGAACCCGATTTTCTACTCGGAGAATCTGATGGGAATGTAGCAAAGTCAACTTGCATGTCCGACCTAGTGATCTTTCTTGGTTCTTTCATAGAACCCGTCAAGCAAACATGGTACAGTATATTTGTGGACGGATTTAATGGAACATAGCTTGAGTGGGTTTATGGTTATGAACCCATGTTAACCTTCTAAGAGGTTGAAAGTTTAAATGGAAAGGTGTAAGATATGTAGCGGTAAGATCTCATACACTAATTTGATGTGATGTTTTAAAAGGTAACACGAAAGTCACTTGATCAATTATTTAATATACATTTTCAAATTTTTTCCAAAAATATGTGATAGAAAAGATATTTGTGATTAAAAATAGGAAAAGAGGTGAAACTTCCATATGTCATGGTGAGAATATTTTATAGGAAAGATAATTGTAATTGGAAGTAGGAAAAGAGATGAAATTTCCATTTTATTTGGTGAGAATATGTTATAGGGAAGATATCTGTGATTGGATTAGGAAAAGAGGTGGAACTTTCATCTTAATAAAATAAAATTTATTAATTATTTTTTAGGTCGTAGTATAGTGATTGATATGGAGTGTTGTTATGTTAATAGATATTTTATAAAAAATATATTTGTAATTGGAAACCGGGAAAGAGGTGGAACTTCCATTAAATTAAGTAAGTTGAATTAGTAAAAAATTAAAATTTATTAATTTTTTTTAAATTGTAGTCTAGTGGAACTTCTATTAAACTAAGTAGGTTGAATTAGTAAAAAAATAAAATTTATTAATTACTTTTTAAATTGTAGTTTTTAAGTGCTTGAGATGAGGTGTTGTTATGTTAATGGTTTGAATTCAAATTTTAATGATTATAGATTTTCTTAATTATAATAATTAAGGTTTGAATTCATAAAAGTATAGAATTTTTGAATTAAATGTTTACCAAGTTTAGAAAATTCATTTAAAACATTAATTAAACAAATGTGTGTTAAAAAAATATTCTTTTGGGGGTTTGTATGGCAGTGGTTGAGATGGAGTGTCATCGCTATGTTAATGATCCAAGTTCAAATTTTGATAAGTATAGTCTCTAAAATATAAGTTCACTTTGTTTAGCAAAACTCATATGAAACATTAACTAAACAAATATGTATCATTCATTTTGTTAATGGAGACCTTTCTTTACTATGGAATTCATATGCAACATTAATTATAAAAGAAGGCCTTTGATGCAGGAGCATTTCCTCAAAATCAACTTTTGACTTCTAGAAGGTCGAAAAAACTTTTACCAAAGGGAGTGGGTTCCCTTAATTTAGGATTTAAGGATAGATTAGGGGAGTTGTTTCCCAAAACCATAATGTAATCATTGTTTAATTGGGAATATTGGTTGATAGTTATTTTGTAAATAGTCGATTCGGTCCATAGGAGGTTAGTCGACAGAGTCAAGTAGTTAGAATTCTAAAATTAAGTAAATTAGTTGCGGAAACTATGGAGTTGTTGTAATTCGGAAGTTTCATCTTCCACGTAAATATGTAAGCCTGTGGACATAGTAGAGAGGGTGGCCAAGGCTAGAGAAGTGCCCAAATTGTGAAATTGGGCTAGCAGAGGTAGAGAGGTAATCCCGAGTTTATAGAATATGTATACTAAGTTGGATTAATGAAATCAACATGTCGCATTCCTCCAAGTATCATGTGTTTGATCTCTACATTTAATTCTTGTGCGTATGAAAGCGTTGAGGGATTGTTGAATTAGTCTAATGGCATAATCATATTTTTTCTTATAGTTATCGATAGGTGTGGACGTTGATCATCGTAAAAGATCAACAACCAAAAAAAATTAACCGGATTGGCCATAAATCCCTTGAAAAGACCAATTGTAAAGTGTCTCGGTGGTTTTATATTCCCAGTGTCTACTGGCCACTTAAACCGGACCGGACTCACAATTACGCGAGGATGTTGAAGGAGGATTCCTAGTGGCTGGTGGCTAGTTAAACCAGACTAGAGTAAACATTAAAAGGCGCGTCGTTAAATTTTATGGGGGGGCAGTGGTCCAGTGGTCGGTTAAGCGAACTCGGTGGTGGTGACAGGTTTTATTTCCTCGATGAACCAGTGGTCCTGGTGGTCGATTAACAACAGTATTAACCGATGAGAATTGAAGCCGATTAAGTGAGGAGGTTTAAGAAATGGATAAGGGGTTTAAAGCTGACAAGTTGCCATCATTTTTGGTATCAAAGCTATTGAATCATGAGATCATTAAGGAAAGAATTCTTTAAAGTTTGATGAGCGACCAGAATACATCCATGATAGAGATCCTAAAGAATATGTGTGGACATATAAGTGTTAGGAGGACAAGATCTTGGAGCAGGTCCTGCAGGTAAATGGGACTTACATTTTGCAGTTAACTCTGGTAAAGAAAAATATGTGTTTTTGGCAGGTAGCAGCAAGAGTTTTGCGCGGACTGCAGAGAAGTTTTAAGATCTAGAAATAAGTAGAATATCCAAAGATAAGAACACAGAGGTACATGCATGATTAGAATTGTCAACTAAAATGCATTTGATATTTTAGTTAAATTTTGGATAGAGCATATGTGTTTGTAGGTAGCAGATAAGGAGCAATTTGTGGCATAAACCCTTACAGCGAGTGAATTTGGAGAAGAGCAAGTGAAGCTCTTAGGAGATTGTGAGTAGAAGTATAGAAGCCTAGAGGAGCAGAGGAAGCTCAAAGGGTTCTAGTAGAGAGAACTAGAGATACCAAAAGGCCAGATTCAAGAGAGAAACTTGGTGAGGTATTTTGTATCAGGGTGCAAAAGACTTATTGATGCAGAGGCTATTTGCAGTTCACTGTTGAGCATTGTGAAGCTCAAAGAAATGGAGATGACTTTGGATAGTCATGTAAAGGGTTCAACAGGAGGAAAATGCCATAGAGGGAAGAAAGCAAATTTCAAAGAGTTTGACATAGAGATGACTCAATTAAAGGAATTATTGAGTGTGTTGAAAGAGTTTCTACAGGAAAGAAGTGAAGAAGACCATAGGTATGGATGGACAATGAGGAAGAAGGCTAGATGGATTGTAAAGAAATTGGTTGTCAGGAGGATGATACATAGGCTGGAAGTTTGGTTGAAGAGAGAAGAAGAGCTCAGTAAAGTAGAGTATGGATAGAGATCCATGGAAGAGGAGGAAGAATTTTACATTTGTGAACCAGAACAAGGATCCTTGGAGAAGAAGATGAGAAATATGAAGAGAAACTCATGATGTACTTGGAATGCAAAAACCAGTAAAAAGAAGAGATGTTCAAAGCATCTACAGAGACCCAAGAGTCTTATAATTTTAAAACTAATAATTTGTGTGTGGGTAGGTTATACAGATTACGAAGAGGAGTTAAATCTTCTTTGAGGAATGTCTAGAAAAGCTTAATCTTTGTGAAAATTATGCAAATGTTGCAAAACTTCCCCATGAAGGAATAAAAGAAGACAAGTCCAAGAGAGATTCAGAGATGGAAGGAAGTACAGGGGGAAGCCAGAAAGACCTCCTATTCATAGACCCAATCGAAATTGGGATTAGATTGCATGATGACAAAGAATATCTAGTAAAGGAAATTGCATGGACCATACAAAACTTATATGAAAAGAAGATTGAAGTGAATTGGAGTGAGAAGACTGAGATTCTATCATTCGCACAACAAGGAAGTGCAAAGTAAGGAGTTGTCTTGAAAGACAATAATGAGAGTGAGAATGCAAAGTGTAATCAGAAAGCTACAGAAGAACAAGAAGTTCAAGGAGAATTCAATGCATATGAAAGGACAACAAACTACACATTTGTAGTAGATAACAACAACATGCATGAAGAAATGCGGCAACGACATGGAAAAAAAAGTGGACGATAAACAAACAAGATATGGGATCTTGGAAGATTAAAAAAAAAAGTGAAGCAACAGTACAACCAAGCAAGTAGACAACAACAAAATAAGAGATGGGATCCAGGTGGACTTCAACAAATAGAAGACTCATGAATAGGATTCCATGAATTTTTATCTTGGGAATCTAATTCAGGAGCATTTCCTCAAAGTCGACTTTTGACCTCTAGAAGGTCGAACAAACTTTTACCAAAGGGAGTGGGTTCCCTTAATTTAGGATTTAAGGATAGATTAGGGGATTTGTTTCAAAACCATAATGTAATCATTGTCTAACAAAGAATATTGGTTTATAGTTATTTTGTAAATAGTCGATTCGGTCCATAGGAGGTTAGTCAACATAGTCAAGTAGTTAAAATTCTAAAATTAAGTAAATTAGTTGTAGAAACTATGGAGTAGTTGTAATTCAAAAGTTTCATCTTCCACATAAATATGTAAGCTTGCGGGCATAGTAGAGAGGGTTGTTCGACAACACAAGTATTCCAACAAAGGACGAACACCTTCAGTAACCACTCACATAACCAGATCAAAGATCAACACACCGATGTTTTCACGTGGTAAAACCCCTACGGGGAAACATCCACGGCCCCAGCCAACACGACCACTTGGAGAAGTTTATTAATGCAAAGAAAAAGATTACAGAGAGATTTTACAAGAGAGTTTCTCACAATCGATCA
>ML790269.1:1409005-1456111 GCA_009831015.1 Picea engelmannii | reverse complement strand
ATATAAAGCTACTTATAGTGATTCACTTTTATACTTGAAGTGAAATGCACTTTACAATTTTTAGCATGAACTTTTTCAAAAAATGTAACAAAAGAGAGACTTGAACTCAAGACCTCTTACTTAATAAGGCAAGTTTTAACCAATTGGTCTAGCAAAACATATTGTAATGTTCAAAAGGAGGATTGGGGGTGTTGTTGTTATTGTTGTTGTTGTTGTTGTTATTGTTGTTGTTGTTGTTGACGGCCTTGGAGAGCATGCTCCAAAAAAACTCTTTTCACACAAGAAAAAAATTTCGCTTCTCGATGACAACAAGGGTTAGATCTCGGTTAGCTTACCCAGAAGATGCACCTTTTCCTATCTATTTCTGATTTGTCGAGATCGCACAAGGCGTGGGGCAAAGAGCATACGCAGATCTAAAAGAGTAGTAGCCCGGAAAAAAAAAAATACAAACCAAAATAAAATCAAAACTTTGCAAAAATTTAAAAATGCGTATTCAGACTTTATACCTTCGGATTCTCACTGTAATGGCCGTATCTTGGGAAAACGGAAACCTTTTCAAGTGAAACGAAAAGTGTTACTGAATGAAAAGCGTGCTCCGGACGCAATGGAACAGTCCTTTCAGCCCAAAAATGTACAGAAATGCCATAAAATGGAGATGAGGCAACTCGGCTTCACGATCTCGATCTACAACAAGAGCGGGTCTTCAAACAGGCTCTGATACCATGTTCGAAAACACAGGTATTCCAACAGAGGATGAACACCTTTAGTAACCACTCACATAACCAGATCAAAGATCAACACACCGATGTTTTCACGTGGTAAAACCCCTACGGGGAAACATCCACAGCCCCATCCAACGCGGCCACTTGGAGCAGTTTATTAATGCAAATAAAAAGATTACAGAGAGATTTTACAAGAGAGTTTCTCACAATCGATCATCGGCAAATGACCCTCCATGCTCTTTAAATAGAGATCATGGACCAATCGGGTGTTAAGCCATGAATCAATGGCCGTTAAGATCGAGGAGAGTATGAACCGTCAGATCACTCTATGTCGGGAACATATCGTGACCGTCGGATTACATAACTACAAATGCATACTAATGCATACTAAAGAAACACACTTTTACCTAACGACATATTAGACCAAGTAGGTCTTAACTAACTCCTAAGTGTCTAAATATCCTAACAAGGGTGGCCAGGGCCAGAGAAGTGCCCAAATTGTGAAATTAGGCTAGCAGAGGTAGAGAGGTAATCCTGAGTTTATAGAATATGTATACTGAGTTGGATTAATGAAATCAATGTGTTGCATTCCTCCAAGTATCATGTGTTTGATCTATGCATTTAATTCCTATGTGTATGAAAGCGTTGAGGGACAGTTGAATTTGTCTAATGGCATAATCATATTTGATCCTATAGGAATCGATAGATATGATCATTGATATTTGTAAGAGTTCAACGACCAAAAATGATTTAACTAGATCGGCCTTAAATCCATTGAAAAGACTAGTCATAAAGTGCCCCGATAGCTTTATATTCCTAGTGTCTGGTAGTCAGTTAAACCGGACTAGACTCACGATTATGCGAGGATGTTGAAGGAGGATTCTCGGTGCCCGTTGACTAGTTAAACTGGAATGGAGTAAACATTTAAAGGAGCATTGTTAAATTTTCGGGGGCCTAGTGTTCAATTAAGAGAGCTCGGTGGTGGTGATAGGTTTTATTTCCCCGGTGAATCAGTGGTCCTGGTGGCCAGTTAACAATAGTATTAACCGATGATAATTGAAGTCGGTTAAGTGAGGAGGTTTAAGAAATGGATAAGGGGTTTAAAGCTGATCGGTTTCCATCAACCTTCATTTGCTTTGCCACCACACGTGGGCTTCACCTTGTTGACCAATAGCTTATCACGTTCATTCATAAAGGGGTTTTTGAATTGTGAAAATAAAAGTCAATATATTGTGGGTATTGGGGGGCGAGGGGGGGCGTGCGGTCTTAGGGGGTTTATTGGTATTAGGGAGTATAAAAAGGGGTATCTAGTAAAACTAGGGGTTTCTTTTATTGGAAATGTGTATTAGGAGGGGGGTTCAACAAAAGGATTTTGGGAGGTATTTATCAATATCTAGTGAAATTAGGGGTATTCTTTAATATCCCATGAACAAAGGCATTATGTCACAAGTTCATTGAGTGAAGATCCCATGTAGTTTACATACTTTATTGAAGTCTTTGGGATTGATTCCCCTTTTAGTTCGAACTATTTAACTCTACCATCGCTTTCCCTTTCTAAAGGTATTGTCAATCAAGGAGAGCAAAGGAAAGGTCGGTGCATACTAAGTCATATTTTTATTAATGCCTTCAACATGACTTTTCATAGATGGGACATGAGTATTTGCTAAACCTAAAGGCTCAATTTTCTCTAAAGTTTTCTTGATTCTACCCAATGGTCATCCATCTTCGAGTTGTCTTTACACTAGAAAGGTTTAATAATTTTCCACTTAGAATATTGTTTAAGGTTTACTATTTAGGGTCATAGATTTGTTCTTGAGGATTGGGAAAATATGCGTGGTGATTCCAATGAAAGTGAAGTAGAATGAACTAATGAAATAAAAAATATTAGTTATTCATTAATTTGTGGTATAGTGGTTGAGATTATGTGTCTCTATTTCAATGACCTAGATTCAAACTCCAACGTGTGTAGATTCTATGAATTATAATGACCCAAGTTCAAAATCTAACAAGAATAAAATATCGAATTATAAGGTCTTTAAGTTTGGTAGAACTCATTAATTTAAAAATTGTATCAGTTAGTTAAGTTGCTAAAAATATTTATTTACTATGAAATTCATATGAAACATTATTTTTTAAAATGCATCAGCGATTTATGTTACTAGAGACCTTCCTTTACTTTACATCATCTGTTGCATCATCTATTGAGTTATGAGGGATTAATTTCTTTTCCAATTCTAAATTATCTAACCCATGCCTCTATGATCCCTTTTTCATGGAGTTATCATTCAAGGAGACCAAAGGGAGGGTCCCTTTTTCATGGAGTTATCATTCAAGGAGACCAAAGGGAGGGTCGCATGATATCATAATTGCATTGATGTCTTCAATGCAACTCATAATAATTGGGACATGAACATTTTCCAAAGCTACTTAGCTCATTTGTCTATGAAGTTTTCTCATTGTCTACCCAATGGCTGGCCATCTTTGAGTTGACTTTCAAGATAGGTTTTTCTATTTTTCCACTTAAAACATTTAGAGTCAAAAGAAATCAAATAAGAAGTCACCACATGCATGCTCAAAATGTTATTCAGAATGAAAAGCTCTATATTCATAGTCTAGTAATTGTGTATCCCATGTCTTCAACACAATTTGATGAGGAAGGATTTTAGTTAAATTAGGAAAAATAAATAATGGGGGCATAGGTGTTGGAAAAACGTGTTCCTAATTTCAAGAGATGTGGTGGAAAACTTACCCAAAACATTGTTGATGTCCTAAAGTGTATCGTCACAATAGTATTCTAAAGGGAGATTAGTAATATGACCTATATCAATACCTTTTTCTGAGATTCCAAGTGAGGGTTTAAACCCAATTTACACAACTTCATAAAGAGGTTAGAATTGTCCATAAACTAGGGTCCGTTATCATCAAGCTTCAGTGTGTCTAATTCAAAGTTGAATTCAAGAATGAAATATCCTTTTATATTTTTGGGTTTTTTGTTGATGTTTCGGTTCATGCTTTCACGTGCACCAACCTTCCTAATGTTGGGGTGGTTTAGACCCAAGGTTTGTCTGCACGAGGTCTGCACCAGCAGCTTGAATCAAAACCCATTGAAATTCACACCCAAAAAAGAAGGTTACCCTAAAATCGTCAAATTTTTAGAAGGTTACCCTAAGGTTACCCATTGAATTTTTTGAAATTCACACCCAAAAAAGAAGGTTACCCTAAGTAGGCAAGTCTGATTCCATTGTCTGCTATTGCTGTAGAAATTGCCTCACGTTGGCGTTAAATTTAAAAGCTGAGAATTCCTCACAATGCATAGTGGATGTCTTTGATGCCTTTGAATTACTTAGAAAGGGAAGAAGCTGAGCAATTACCAGGAAAAAGCAGAGGAACCCGATTGTGGGACTGCAGCAAAGTCAACTTGCATGTGTGATCTTTCTTGGTTCTTTCATAGAACCAGTCAAGCAAACATGGTACAGCATATTTGTGAACGGATTTAATGGAACATAGCTTGAGTGGGTTTAAGGTTATGAATACGTGTTACTTTGTAAGAGGTTGAAAGTTTAAATAGACAGGGGTAAAATATGTAGTCGTTAAATAGTTAAGGATTTCATACACCAATTTGATGTGATGTCTGACTTAGCAAAAGATAACACTAAAATAATTTGATTAATTATTTAATATACATTTTCAATTTTTTTTTATGATAAAAAAAATATAATAGGAAAAGAGGTGAAACCTCCATATCTCATGGTAAGAATATCATTTGATCAATTATTTAATATACATTTTCAAATTTTTTCCATGTAATTGTGAGAATATGTGATAGAAAAGATATTTGTGATTGGAAGTAGGAAAAGAGGTGGAACTTCCCTGTGTGTGTCATGGTGAGAATATTTTATAGGAAAGATATTTGTGATTGGAAGTAGGAAAAGAGATGAAATTTCCATTTTATCTGGTGAGAATATTTTATAGGAAAGATATTTGTGATTGGATGTAAGAAAAGAGGTGGAACTTCCATCTTAATAAAATAAATTTTATTAATTATTTTTTAGGTTGTAGTATAGTGATTGATATTTGGGTGTTGTTATCTTAATAGATATTTTATAAAAAATATATTTGTGATTGGAAGCTGGGAAAGAGGTGGAACTTCCATTAGTTTAGGTTGTAGTATAGTGATTGATATGGAGTGTTGTTATGTTAATAGATATTTTATAAAAAATATATTTGTGATTGGGAGGTGGGAAAGAGGTGGAACTTCCATTAAACTAAGTAGATTGAATTAGTAAAAAATAAAATTTATTAATTACTTTTTAAATTGTAGTGTAGTGCTTGAGATGAGATGAGGTGTTGTTATGTTAATGGTTTGAATTCAAATTTTAATGACTATATATTCTCTTAATTATAATAATCAAGGTTTGAATTCATAAAAGTATAGAATTTGTGAATTATATGTTCACCAAGTTTAGCAAATTCATATGAAACATTAATTAAGCAAATGTGTGTTAAAAATGTATCCTTTTGGGGGGTTTTATGGCAGTGGTTGAGATGGGGTGTCATTGTTATGTTAATGATCAAGTTCAAATTTTGATAAGCATAGTCTCTAAACTATAAGTTCACTTTGTTTAGCAAAACTCATATGAAACATTAACTAAATAAATATGTATCATTCATTTCGTTAATTGAGACCTTTCTTTACTATGGAATTCATATGCAACATTAATTGTAAAAGAAGACCTTTGATGGAGGGGTATTTCCTCAAAGTCAACTTTTGACCTCTAGAAGGTCGATTTTTTTTTTACCAAAGGGAGTGGGTTCCCTTAATTTAGGATTCAAGGATAGATTAGGGGCGTTGTTTCCCAAAACCATAATGTAATCATTGTTTAACTGGGAATATTGGTTGATAGTTATTTTGTAAATAGTCGATTCGGTCCATAGGAGGTTAGTCGACAGAGTCAAGTAGTTAGAATTCTAAAATTAAATAAACTAGTTGTTGATTATTTGGGTTGGTTGTCATTGATGTCAACCCTTGAAGAAAGTCCGGTAGCGAATTCCGGTAGCACAAAGGTTTGGGTAATGGACCCAAGATTGTTTGATGTATAATGGTATGAGTTTTAATATATTTGAAGGTAAGACTATTCTGGATGGATATTACATGTCATGCCATTTCTGGTGGTATGTGGAACGCCACATAACTCATCACAGTTAGGGAGTTATGGCCATGTGAAGTTGGAGAACCCTCATGAGTCATCTAGAAGCCCCAAAAGGTCAAAGTAGTCAAAGTGGTTGCAAAGAAGAAATTATTTAAATAATAAAGTGAAGTGATGAGTGTACTATAAGTTAAAGTGGATACAAAAGAAATTATTTAAATAATAAAGTTAATGGAGAAATTATTAAGTGGACAAGTGGTTAGAAGTGGATTAGCCCTAAAATAAGGAAAGTGGTTTAAGAGAATTTAGAAGGTAAATAATAAAGTGTAGTGATGAGTGTATTATAAGTCAAAGTAGATACACAATAAATTATTTAAATAATAAAGTTAATGGAGAAATTACTAAGTGGACAAGTGGTTAGAAGTGGGTTAACCCTAAAATAAGGAAAGTGGGTTAAGATGGTTAAAAGGTAAACCCCTTGAGGAAGCTACATGAAAGTATAAATAAGAGGCAAGGCTCTCTCATTTTAATTACACTTGAGCATATTGAATATCTACAAGTGACTGAGGTAACCAAAGGATATCTAAGCCGAATTTCAGAGGGAAGGTGAAGTAAAGAAGGTTGAAATTCAAGGGAGGATAAATTTTTTTGATGATGCTTTCTAAGTAAGACCAAATGTATTGGTTAGAGTACAATTTGTAGTATTTTGTGTACAATTTTCAGATCCATACAACAAATATTTCGTGTGGGGCACGCTCTACAAGTTCTCTCTCTAGAATAAGACATAATTCAATAAAGTATGTCATTTTTTCTATAACTCTTTTTCTTAGAGGTTCAAAGCAGTGAAATCTGGAGGAATTGCATAAAAGACATTGAAGAACATTGTGTACTATTTTCAGATCTTTATTCATTACAGGTACATAGTTATGATTATTGCAAGTGAGGGTTGTTGACTAATCCAAAACTAGCCATGTGAGACTAAAGTAAAATTTGATGAAATGTTGGTCTCTTGTTAAGGAAGGTTTGCAGGTATGTGATCATATACACAAGGTCTATTACAGAGTTACAAATCAGATTTGGATGATAAAATTGATGAGGGATTTTGGTTGAGGTACATGTTGGGTACAAGTAGTTGATGAGTTGGCACATACATGAGGGGTATAGTTGATGATGTTGATACATCTTGATGAGTCATAGTTTATGTGTATTTGATGCATGATTGGTAAATATTTGGTGCATGGTTGATGCACTTGTTGATGGTACAGATTGAGGTACAGGTTGGTGCATGGTTGATGCACTTGTTTATGGTACAGGTTGATTACAGGTTGTTTGGACAGGTTATTGTGACAGGTTATTTGTACAAGTTTGGTGCATGACTGATGCATTTGTTTATGGTACATGTTGGCACAGGTTATTGGTATAGGTTGTTATAGTTTGATTGGTATAGGTTTACAGTAGTATATCTCACAGTGATAGTGTGACAGTGGTTCCATCATTCTACTTCTAAGTCAAGGCGGTTGGACAGGGCAATGACAGGTGGTTGTAGCCACCTTCCGAATGTATCCAGAGAACATAGGGGGTTGTAGCCTCCTTTTGGTTGTAGCCAAAGAATTGGGGAGTTGGAGCTTCCCTCAGGTTGTAGCCTGAGAAACTAGGGGGTTGTAGCCTCCTTATGGTTGTAGCCAGAGAATTGGGGAGTTGGAGCTTCCTTCAGGTTGTAGCCTGATAAACTAGGGGGTTGGAGCCTTCTTCCAGTTGCAGCTGGAAAACAAAGGAAGTTGGTGCTTACAATGAATGTAATTCTTAAAGCAATATAAGAAAAAACATTATGTGGTTTTCTCCCGCTTTGGGTTTCCACGTAAAAACATTGGTTTACTGTGTATGCATATGATTGTTCATTTGTTCATTGTTTATTTACTCTGCAATTATTGGATGATAATGCTACATTGATATAACACTTGCATTATATGGTTAAAAAGTATTAAATTGCTTTGTTACTGATTCACCCCCCCTCTCAGTAATCCAACATTAGTTGTGGAAACTATGGAGTTGTTGTGATTCAGAAGTTTCATCTTCCACATAAATATGTAAGCCTGTAGAGAGGGTGGCCAAGGCTAGAGAAGTGCCCAAATTGTGAAATTGGGCCAGCAGAGGTAGAGAGGTAATCCTGAGTTTATAGAATATGTATACTGAGTTGGATTAATGAAATCAATTTGTTGCATTACTCCAAGTATCATGTGTTTGATCTCTGCGTTTAATTCTTGTGTGTATGAAATCGTTGAGGGAATTTTGAATTAGTTTAATGGCATAATCATATTTGTTCTTGTAGTTATCCATAGGTATGATCGTTGATCATCGTAAGATATCAACAACCCAAAACTGTTTAATCAGATTGGCCATAAATCCCTTGAAAAGACTAATTGTAAAGTGTCTCGGTGGTTTTATATTCCCGGTGTCTAGTGGCCACTTAAATTGGACCAGACTCACAATTATGCGAGGATATTAAAGGAGGATTCCTAGTGGTTGGTGGCCAGTTAAACTAGACCGGAGTAAAAATTTAAAGGTGCGCCATTAAAGTTTATGGGGGGCAGTGGTCCAGTTTTCGGTTAAGCAAACCTGGTGGTGGTGACATGTTTTATTTCCTCGATGAACTGGTGGTCCCAGTGGCTGGTTAACAACAATATTAACCGATGAGAATTGAAGTTGGTTAAGTGAGGAGGTTTAATAAATGGATAAGGGGTTTAAAGCTGACAAGTTTCCATCATTTTTGGTATCAGAGTGATTGAATCATGTGATCATTAAGGAAAGAATTCTTTAAAGTTTGATGAGCAACCAAAATACGTCCATGACAGAGATCCTGAAGAATATTTATGGGCATAGAAGTGTTAGGAGGACAAGATGTTAGAGCAGATCTTGCAGGTAAATGGGACTTACATTTTGCAGTTAACTTTGGTAAAGAAAAATATGTGTTTTTGGCAGGTAGCAACAAGAGTTTTGCGCAGACTACAGAAAAGTTTTAAGATCTAGAAATAAGTAGCATATCTAGAGATAAGAACACAGAGGTACAAATATGATGAGAACTGTCAAGTAAAAATGCATTTGATATTTTAGTTAAATTTTGGATAGAGAATATGTGTTTGTAGATAGAAGATAAGGAGCAATTTTTGGCATAAACCCTTAGAGCTAGTGAAGCTAGAGAAGAGCAGGTCAAGCTCTTAGGAGATTGTGAGTAGAAGTATAGAAGCCTTGAGGAGTAGAGGAAGCTCAGAGGGTTCTAGTAGAGAGAACCAGAGATACCAAAAGGCCAGGTTCACGAGAGAAACTTGGTGAGGTATTTTGTATCGGGGTGCAAAATACCTGTTACTACAGAGGCTATTTGCAACTCACTATTGAGAATTGTGAATCTCAAAGAAATGGAGATGACTTTGGATAGTCATGTAAAGGGTTCAACAAGAGGAAAATTCCATAGAGGGAAGAAAGAAAATTTCAAAGAGTTTGACATATAGATGACTCAATTAAAGGAATTACTGAGTGTGTTGAAAGAGTTTCTACAGGAAAGAAGTGAAGAAGACTAGAGGTATGGATGGACAATGAGGAAGAAGGCTAGATGGCTTGTAAAACAATTGGTTGTTAGGAGGATGATACATAGGCTGGAAGTTTGGTTGAAGAGAGAAGAAGAGCTCAACAAAGTAGAGTATGGACAGAGATCCATGGAAGAGGAGGAATAATTTCACATTTGTGAACTAGAACAAGGATCCATGGAAGAGGAGGGATAATTTCACATTTGTGAACCAGAAGAAGGATCCTTGGAGAATAAGATGAGAAATATGATGAGAATATCATGATGTACTTGGAATGCACAAACTAGTACAAAGAAGAGATGTTCAAAGCATCTACAAAGACCCAAGAGTCTTATAATTTTAAAACTAATATTTTTTGTGTGTGTAGGCTATACAAATTATGAAGAGGAGTTAAAGCTTCTTGAGGAATGTCTAGCAAAGCTTAATCTTTGTGAAAATTATGCAAATGTTGCAAATTTTCCCCATGAAGGAATAAAAGAAGAAAAATCCAAGAGAGATTCAAATATGGAATGAAGTACAAGGGGAAGTGATCCAAATGGATTTCAATGGCTTCCCACCTATTCCAATTGGTTCATTTTGGCAATTTTCCAGTTTGGCAGGTTTTTCCTAGTTTTTGGGTCCTCGACTTTCGGGGTCGTTTGAGGCCCTAAACAACATTTTTAGGGCTCACCACAATTAAAATATAGACGAATTCAAATTTTGATAGAAATGTATGTAGTCCTCAGATAGACCTTTCCAAAGGGCTATCATGCGCCTAAAACAGAGATCGTATACAAAAGTTACGACCCTGGGAAGTTGATGTACTAGCTTACCTCAACGGGGCCCACATGACTTTTGGCACTTCATATCCTAGGGTAAAAATGCCTTTAGAGCCTCATTGTAATCATCTTCTTGTGAATGAGCGCAATCATCGCATCTCTTCTCAGAGATAAGCCTCCACCATTCCAACAAGCTTGTTTTCCACTGCATTTTACAGTTTCATCTTGTTTCCTTATTGAATAGAAACTAGTTTTATTGTATCTTTGTTATTCTATGTTAAATATATTTTAATAATAGGTATTCATTTCATTCTTCTCATAAAATTTGTATCAGTGGTATCAGAGCAGTCTGCTCCTTGTCATTCTTAATGCATGTCCCCAACGAGGTCAAGGTACAAAGAATTGGGTCTCGAGCTTGTTTCTCTTGAGGAAAAAATCTCTCGCACACCCAAACGACCTCTCATGGCAGGAGAAAATAAAGAGGATGGGATAGTATATCCTTTCAAAATGTTGCTTGAGGAAGCCCTCATGCAACAGAGGAACGAGATGATGGATATTTTTGCGCAAATCCTTCGGCGACTACAGATAGGCGACGCATCTTCCTTGAGCAGTGGCACTGCCCCCTTCAAGGTACAAATCAACTTTGATATTCCTATATTTTAAGGTCATATAGACACGGATGTTGTAGACAAATTATTGAATTTACTAGAAGGGTATTTTTATGTCCATAACTTTTCGAATAGAGAAAAGATTACTTTTGTGCTCCTCAAAGTTGTTTCCCATGTCAAAGATTGGTGGGAAAGTTTCTGTGAAAAAAAGAAAACAGAGGAACCCTCATTATTTACAGTCGTGGTCACCTGAGAATCCTTCAAGGATGCTATTAAGGAACAATACTACCCTGTCGGAAGTTATGACGACTTGTATACAAAATGGACCACACTGCGGCAAGAAAGAGACCGAGCAATTCCAGAGTTCAGAAATATCTTCCATACCTTGCACACCAAGTTGGGTATCAAAGATTCTGAGCGACATTTGGTGCTCAAGTATCGTGGTGCTATGCATAGATACATCCATATCGAAATGGAATTTTTGGACATCTCATCCTTGGGCGTGGCCTATCAATTTGTTGTCAAAATCGAGCAAAAGCTCAAACTAAAGACGCAGAAATTTGGGCTTGGGAACCCCTCACAGTAAAAGCCAGGAAAGGGCGGCTCCAACCCGCAGAACAAAGGATATAGAAAATATGAACAACATCAGGACAACTAGTCCAAGCCGCAAGCAAAGAAGGACACTAAAACGACAAAGAAAGATATCGGGAAGTGGTGCGACTTCCATAAGATCCCTTGGCATGACACTGTTGATTACCGCTCAAAGAAATCGTTGGTGGCTGAAGTGAAAGCCTCTGAATCAGATGCGGGTTTTGACTCTGAGTCAAAACCAGAAAGGGGGAGATGGATCATTGACATGGAGCCCAGTGCCACTGTTTCTACCACCAAGCTCCAGCCCGGTGAACCAGACAAGCCAGAAGAAGGCAAGCACCTTTTCCATTCACAGATGTGGCTAAAAGGAACCCCACTACATTTCATCGTTGATAGAGGTAGCCAGGAGAACCTCATCTTAACAGAGGTCATCAAGTGTCTAGCCCTGCTGATAATGCCACACCCACAACCCTACACCATTGGATGGCTCCGCCAAGGACGCGATCTCTACATCAACCAATAGTGTCGATTGTCATATGACATCAAGCTCTTCAAAGACGAGGTATTGTGTGATGTTTCTCATCTCAAAGTTTGTAATGTTGTTTTGGTCCAACCTTATTTATGGAAACGTCATATTGTATATGATTCTAGGCCTCATAGTGTTATTATTACTTTGAATAGGAAATTGTACAAGATACCTGAGGCAGTCCCACCTAGTGTTATTTCATTGATCTATGTCAGTCAATGTAGGAAGGTCATCCCTTAGACCGAGAAATTTGTGTTCTTCGTGATTCTCTCTTAGAATGAGCGAAATATCACAGCCACATCCATGGCCTCCGTAGTCAATCTCTCCACACAACAAAAGCAAGTGGATAAGGGCATGGAAGAATAATTAGATATCTTCTCCTCACCTATTGGGGTACCTCTGCACTTCCAAGTCAAGCATCCCATCGATCTAACCCCCAGTGCACCGCTACCCAATGGGCCATTCTACCACCACTCTCTGTTAGAAAACAAGGAGATCAAGAGGCAGATCCAAGAACTACTCCACAAGGGGCACATCCGTCCCAGCTCATCGCCTTGTGTGAGCCCAATCGTGATGGTGTAGAAGAAAGACGGGACTTGGCGACTCTGCATTGATTACCGGGCCCTAAATAAAATCACAGCCCAAAGTCGGTACCTGATTCCCCGAATCGACGACCTCCTTGATCAGCTCACGGGGGCCAAATATTTCAGTAAGATTGATCTAAAGTCTGGCTACCACCAGGTCTCAATAGAACATACAAATGTATGGAAGACCTCCTTCAAGTCAAAAGAAGGTATTTTCGAATGGTTGGTCATGCCCTTTGGTTTGACAAATGCTCCAAAAACTTTCATGAGGTTGATAGATGATATCCTGCGACCTTTCACCAATACTTTTGTAGTGGTGTATCTGGATGACATCCTCATCTACAACACGACTTGGGAGGAACACTTGCAACATATTTAGCAGGTTCTGCACACCCTTCGGCAACACAAGCTATATTCCAACTTGGAAAAATGATCCTTTGGCATGGACAAGGTCCATCACCTCGGCTACATCGTTGATCATCATGGTGTGCATGTGTATCTAGCCAAGATCCAGGTCATTCGTGACTGGCCAGTCCCAACCACACTCACGGAGCTTCGGAGCTTCTTGGGCCTTGCCAATTTCTATTGCAAGTTAGTCTTGGGATTCTCTCGTATCGCATAGGCCCTTAGCCAAGTAACCAGGGGTGGTGGTAAGGAAAACTTTTTGTGGGTCCTATCCCAACAATAAGATTTCGATGATTTGAAGTAGTGCTTATGCTCATCCCCAGTATTTTCATTATCGAACCTACAATAGACCTTTAAGATTGATACATATACTTCAAACTATGATGTGGGCATCGTTCTCACTCAACGCGACCACCCCATGGCATATCATAGTGAGACACTATCAGATGTTGTCTGTAAGTACCCTACTTATAAAAAATAAATGTAGTCCATTGTGCAAGCGTACCGCCAATGGATAGATTACATTCTTGGGAAGGAGACAATCATCCACACTGATCATAAGCCACTGCAGTTCATGCAGACACAAGGCAAATTGCATAATGACTGCCATCAGAAGTGGTCCACATACTTGCAGCAGTTCCACCTCAACACCAAGTATAAAACATGAAGTACCAATCGAGTTGTTGATTTCCTCAGCCGAACTCCAGTTGTGGCACTCACCATGGTGCTAGAATCTTGCGGCCATCAGACCTCTGGATGGCCTGACCTCTATGAGACAGACCCTGACTTCACCACCACCTACCAAATGTTGGGAGCAAACTCAGTTGTTACTCATTTCCATCTTTAGGACGGGTTGTTGTGCTGCCTGAGCCATCTCTGCGTTCCATCAAGCGAGCGAGTGAAGTTGATTTGGGAAGGTCACTACAGTCAGGTGGCAGGACACTTCAGCATCAAAAAGATAGTGGCAATCTTGTAGAAACATTTCTACTGGCGGAAACTTCGATAGGATGTCAGAAAGTATATCAGGGCTTGCACCGCCTGCACTATTTCCAAATCGACCACTAAGAAACAAGGCATGTACACCCCTCTTCCTACTCCTAACATGCCATGGGAATCCATCTCAATGGACTACTGTCAAGCCTTCCATCCACCAAGAAGGGAAATGACTGTGTTTTTTTGGTTGTTGATCGCTTTTCCAAAATGGCGATTTTGGCCACCTGCAAAAAGAGCATCACAACAGAGGCCACTATCAAGCTCTTCTTTGAATGAGTATGGGTACATTTTGGAATCCCACAAACCATTGTATCATATCGGGACAGTCAGTTCCTCAACACATTCTGGTCTAGCCTCTGGTCACTCTTGGAGACCAAGCTCACCAAATCCACGACCTTCCACCCCCAGACAGATGGCCAAACTGAGGTCGTCAATCAGATGATCGTGCATATCATGTGCATGTACAATTCCAAGCAGCCCCACACATGGGATGAGAGTCTTCCCTATGTCCATCATAGCTACAACTGAGCCCTACATAGTTCAACTGGCCACAACCCTTTTCAGGTGGGGTTGGGATTCCAACCATTGGGTCCCATGGATGTTGCACTACCCCTGGTGGCCACCTCGACTGACTTGTCCCCTGCTCCACCTGAAGCTGACAAAGACACCCGGTTTATTGAGTGGATCCAGCACATCCTCCAACAGGTTCAAGATATTTTACAGAAGTCCAATGCCAAGTACAAGCAACGCCATGATCAACATCGGGTGCCACATAAGTTTTAGGTGGGAGAAAAAGTTTGGTTGCACTTGCAGAAAGAATGCCTTACAGGGCCCCATCGGAAGCTTTGCCCACTCCTTTATGGGTCGTACACCATCACCAAGGTTGTGGGTGAAAATGCTTATTAGTTCAACATTCCCCCTTTCCTTGGCGTGCACCCAGTATTCAACGTGGCTCTCTTTTGGCCATATTTCCCACCATTATTGGACACCTCCGAGATAACAAAGAAGTTGACACCAACAAAGCTCAACCCTGATTGTATGAAAAAGGAATCCAATGATAAAATTGTGGACACATTGGTCAAGGGCACTTGACATCAAAGGATCCAACTTTATCAAGTTGTCAAAGCAGGGAAGCTCTTGCACCAAGGCAAGTGGCTCACCCTAGGCCAAATTCAATAGAAATTTCCTCATCTAATGAGGGAACTCAACACAATGGAGACCATTTCTTCCTAAGGGGGGAGGATTGATCCAGATGGATTTCGGTGGCCTCCCACCTATTCCAACTAGTTCATTTTGGCAGTTTTCCATTTTGTCTATTTTTTCCTAGTTTTCAGGTCCCCAACTTCCGGGGTCGTTTCGAGGCCCTAAACAACGGTTTTAGGGCTCTCCACAATTAGACTATAAGCGGAGTTTGAGTCTGATGACAACATGTGTATTCCTCAGATATACCTTTCCAACAAGATATCATGCGCCTAAAACAAATATCGTATGCAAAAGTTACGACCCCAAGAAGTTGATGTACTAGCTTACACCAACAGGGCCCACATGACTTTTGGAACTTCATCTCCTAGGGATAGGTTTTTGGATTTCTAGGGTTTTGTAATTCATGTGTATTGTAAAAATTCCTTCAGAGGCTCATTGTAATCATATTCTTGCAAATGAGCGCAACCGTCACATCTCTTCTCAGAGATAAGCCACCACCATTCCAACAAGCTTGTTTTCCGCTGCATTTTACAGTTTTAGCTTATTTTCTTATTGAATAGAAACCAATTTTATTGTATCTTTGTTATTCTATGTTAAACATATTTTAATAATTTGTATTCATTTCATTTTTCTCATAAAATCCAGATCAGGAAGCCAGCAAGACCTCCTATTCATAGACCCAGTCGAAATTGGGATTAGATTGCATGATGACAAAGAATATCTAGTAAAGGAAATTGCAACGACCATACAAAACTTATATGAGGAAAAGATTGAAGTGAATTGGAGTGAGAATACTGAGATTCTATCATTCACCCAACAAGGAAGTGCAAAGCAAGGAGTTTTCTTGAAAGACAATAATGAGAGTAAGAGTGCAAAGTGTAATTAGAAAGCTACAGAAGAACAAGAAGTTCAAGGAGAATTCAATGCACATGAAAGGACAACAAACTACAGATTTGCAGTAGATAATAACAAAATGCACAAAGAAATGCAACAACGACATGGAAAAACAAGTGGACGACAACAAAACAAGATATGGGATCTTGGAAGATTAAAAACAACAGTGAAGCAACAATACAACCAAACAAGTAGACAACAACAACATAAGAGATGGGATCCAGGTGGACTTCAACAAATAGAAGACTCGTGAATAGGAGTCCATGAATTTTGTACCCTAGGAATCTAATGCAGGAGCATTTCCTCAAAGTTGAATTTTGACCTCTAAAAGGTCGAACAAAATTTTACCAAAGGTAGTGGGTTCCTTTAGTTTAGGATTTAAGGATAGATTAAGGGATTTGTTTCAAAACCATAATGTAATCATTGTTTAACAAAGAAAATTGGTTGATATTTATTTTGTAAATAGTCGATTCGGTCCATAGGAGGTTAGTTAACAGAGTCAAGTAGTTATAATTCTAAAATTAAGTAAATTAGTTATAGAAACTACGGAGTTGTTGTAATTCGAAAGTTTCATCTTCCACATAAATATGTAATCCTGCAGGAATAGTAGAGAGGGTGGTAAGGGCTAGAGAAGTGCCCAAATTATGAAATTGGGCCAGCAAAGGTAGAGAGGTAATCCTGAGTTTATAGAATCCTTGTACAAACTTCGATTAATGAAATCAACGTGTTGCATTCCTCCAAGTATCATCTGTTTGATCTATGCATTTAATTCCCGTATGTATGAAAACATTGAGGGACTGTTGAATTAGTTTAATGACATAATCGTATTTGTTCCTATAGGAATCAATATATACGATCATTGATATTTGTAAAAGATCAATGACCAAAAACGATTTAACTAGATCGGCCTTAAATCCCTTGAAAAGACCAGTCATAAAGTGCCTCGATAATTTTATATTCCCGGTGTTCTGTGAATAGTTAAACTGTACTAGACTCATGATTATGCGAGGATGTTGAAGGAGGATTCTCGATGCCCAGTGACTGGTTAAACTGGACTGGAGTAAACATTTAAAGGAGCGTTTTTAAAATTTTCAGGGGCCCGATGTTCAATTAAGCGAGCCCGGTGGTGGTGACAGGTTTTATTTCCTCGGTGAACCAGTGGTGTCGGTGGTCAATTAAGAGTAGTATTAACCGATGAGAATTGAAGTCGATTAAGTGAGGAGGTTTAAGAAAGGTATAAGGGGTTTAAAGCTGACCGGTTTCCATCAACCTTCATTTTCTTTGCCACCACACGTGGGATTCACCTTGTTGACCAATAGCTTATCACGTTCATTCATAAAGGGGGTTTTTAAATTGTGAAAATAAAAGTCAATATATTGTGGGTATTGGGGGGCATGTGGGGTCTTAGGGGGTTTATAGGTATTGGGGGGGTATAAAAAGGGGTATCTAGTAAAAATAAGGGTTTCTTTTATTGGAAATATGTATTGGGAGGGGGGTTCAACAAAAATATTTTGGGAGGTATTTATCAATATCTAGTGAAATTAGGGGTGTTCTTCAATATCCCATGAACGAAGGCATTATGTCATAGGTTCACTGAGTGAAGACCCCATGTGCTTTGCATCCTTTATTGAAGTCTTTGGGATTGATTCCCCTTTTAGTTTTGAACTATTTGACTCTACCATTGCTTTCCCTTTCTAAAGGTGTTGTCAATCAAGGAGACCAAAGGAAAGGCTGATGCATATTAATTCATATTTTTATTGATGCCTTCAACATGAATTTTCATAGATGGGACATGAGTATTTGCTAAACCTAAAGGCTCAATTTTCTCTTAAGTTTTCTTGAGTCTAATCAATGGTCATCCATCTTCGAGTTGTCTTTCCACTAGAAGGGTTTAATAATTTTCCACTTAGAACATTGTTTTTGGTTTACTATTTTGGGTCATATATTTGTGCTTGAGGATTGGGAAAATATGCTTGATGATTCCATTGAAAGGGAAGTAGAATGAACTAATGAAGTAAAAAATATTAGTTATTCATTAATTTGTGGTATAGTGGTTGAGATTATGTGTCTCTATGTCAATGACCTAAGTTCAAACTCCAGCGTGTGTAGATTCTATGAATTATAATGACCCAAGTTCAAAATCTAACAAGCATAAAATATTGAATTATAAGGTGTCTAAGTTTGGTAGAACTCATTAATTTAAAAATTGTATGAGTTAGTTAAGTTGTTAGAAATATTTTTTTTCTATGAAATTCATTTGAAACATTATTTTTTTTAAAGCATCAACCATTTATGTTACTAGAGACCTTCCTTTACTATACATCATCTGTTGCATCATTATTGAGTTCTGAGGGATTAATTCCTTTTCCAATTATAAATTATCTAACCCATGCCTCTATGATCCCTTTTTCATGGAGTTATCATTCAGGGATACCAAAGGGAGGGCCGCATGATATCATAATTGCATTGATGTCTTCAATGCAACTCTTAATAATTGGGACATGAACATTTTCCAAAGCCACCTAGATCATTTTGCTACGAAGTTTTCTCATTGTCTACCCAATGGTTGGCCATCTTTGAGTTGACTTTCAAGCTAGGTTTTTCTATTTTTCCACTTAAAACATTGAGAACCAAAAGAAATCAAATAAGAAGTCACCACATGCATGCTCAAAATGTTATTCACAATAAAAAGCTCTATATTCATAGTCTAGTAATTGTGTCCAAACTTTATCCCATGTCTTCAACACAATTTGATGAGGAAGGATTTTAGTTAAATTAGGAAAAATAAATAATGGGGCATAGGTGTTGGAAAAACGTGTTCATAATTTCAAGAGATGTGGTGGAAAACTTACCCAAAGCATTATTGATGTTCTAAAGTGTATCGCCACAATAGTATTCTAAAGGGAGATTAGTAATATGACCTATATCAGTACCTTTTTCTAATATTCCAAGTGA
The DNA here is from genome assembly GCA_009831015.1 of Picea engelmannii. Classification (NCBI taxonomy): domain Eukaryota; kingdom Viridiplantae; phylum Streptophyta; class Pinopsida; order Pinales; family Pinaceae; genus Picea; species Picea engelmannii. The sequence goes on along the minus strand of ML790269.1, from coordinate 1,437,144 downwards.
GGGTTTAAACCCAATTTCCACGACTTCATAAAGAGGTTAGAATTGTCCATAAACCAGGGTCCCTTATCATCAAGATTCAGTGTGTCTAATTCAAAGTTGAATTCAAGAATGGAAATTCCTTTTATATTTTTGGGTTTTTTGTCATTGTTTTGGTTCACGCTTTCACGTGCACCGACCTTCCTAATGTTGGGGTGGTTTAGACCCAAGGTTTTTCCAGAGCATATCCAACAAAACCCCAAAGCACCAGCATATCAATCCTCATCTAGGGCCAAGGAAAGTCTCACCCGAGATGTAGAGAGGATCACAAAGACCATAAGGTCTTGTGTCGATGATGAAGGATTAAAGATACTAAACACTATTGCAATTGGCATCCATATAACTCAGATATGATACTTCATTAAGGACTAAGAATGAAAAAAATACACATCCACATTCAACTCATTCATAATAGACACATAATAGATTGGAACTACCATATATTCATTATTGGAATTATTTCATCATGATAGAGCGATACATTGCGCTGAACAATTGTCTATGACATCCATGGAATATCATATCATCATTATATCAACATGTGGAATACATAAAATGCACCATGTGCCTTTCTTTAGGACTTAGACATGTCAAAATGCAGGACTATATTCAAAGGCATTACAATATTGCAGCAGGCTCAAAGCGAGCTCAATGTTGGTAGCTAACTCGAAACTCTTAGACTAGCTAAAAAATTCTCATTAACTCCTTAAGACTTTAGCCAACTCTCTATATGATCTTAAAGCTCATTTTTATATCTTTCGTTGCTGGGGAGAATTGTCCCTTTTTGCTATGATCCACTCTCTTGTCTGATCCAACTGCCTCGCACACTTCAGGTACCTTCCAACACTCCACATAGATTTTTTGCATCAGGGGAAATATTAATTTCCTGACTAGATCCTCTTTTGGCCTCCCCATGTCTTCGTATGTTGTTGGCACTAATCATTTGGGGAGATATCCCAATGATTCCTTTCTTTCTTCCGGTGGGAATTTTCTCGGTTTTCAATGTAATTGACAAAACACATACCAACGCGCACTTGGTAGTCTTTATATTCTACGCTCTATTGGAAAAACCCATTCTGATGCACACTTCATGGAAATCCTCATGGACTCATCAGGTGCGCGCAAAACTTATAAAATGGGTGTGCATTTCTCCCTTGGTGCACGCGCATGCAAAACTTAACCCAAAACTTTGGATGCCAATAGGCCCCCACCACTATTATCTAACTTGTCCTCGATCCAATGACTTTAGGGAATGATTTCCATGACGAATAGCATGGCAGCCTTGAGGCCTTGCACGAAGTCCAAAAATTGACGTTTAGGCTCAGAAAAGTGCTCTTGAAACACCTGTGTAAGTTGGAAAACCGATTTCACGACCTCAGCTATGACTGTCGAAGCCATGAAATCTGTGTTGTTGAGCTGGTCAATCAGGGGGTTGGCAGTAGCCAACACGTCTGGAAACTAGGTGAAGAGAGCCAAGGCAACATTGGTGATGACAAAAATTATATCAGATGTGGTTTGGTGGTCTGCTATAGTGACAGTAATCTCTTTGGTTCTGGTAGCGATATCTTACATCGCAATGACGTGCTCCTGAGGAGGGAGGGAAGTAAGATCTTTCTTTTGTTGTGTGACTTCAAGTTCAACTTTTCTATTTCGTTCGACAATGGTAGAGACTGTAGGTGGAGTCCATAGATGATTCCAAAGGTTGATTGGTCATTTTCGTACATGCACAATTGTAATTTAGTGGGAGGCGCAACTCATGTTTCTTGCACCTCTCCATATGGTGGCCAAGTTTTTATGAAAGTGCGGTGACCCCTAGACAACTGCATTGTTTCTTTGCTCATATCCCATCAATTTGGTGGTCACATGGATTGTGCCTCATATTCTCCATCCAATGTCTATTACTAAGATAGGTGTAGTGACAGATGTTGACATTTAGTCGAAATCTCTCTCATAGAGAGGCTTCAAGAGTTGTCCATTCGTGATATGATTCTCGATGTGCAACCCACCAGCCTGCAACAATCCCTATCATTAATGAGTCAAGTGTGTGAGGTTTTTGATACTCGAGAAAGTGTCGAATCCATACAAGTAAGGTTTCCACTGGCTCCAACCCATCATATTTATAGGAGCCAAAACTTTCCCCATGCTCTTTTGCCGAAATATGTGCACACCTCCTTATTGACACCTCATAAAGCTTGGTTTTGAATCTATCCAATGCATCCTCAAAATCCATGTAATAAGATTTGACACTCCTCCAGCTTAATCCTTTATCTGCAGTGGGGTTGACGTCGTCCTCCCTACACCATGTGACTTTGTATATGTTTTCAATAGCTGAACTCCACGCATCCTCATCTATAGGCTCATTGTAGTGGTCTCCCTCATATGGATCCAGTGGCGTGACCACGTGCAAGGTATCAGTTTCAAAGGACATCTACCTCTTCTTTAAGTTCAACACCACATTATTTTCAAAGCCCTAGTTGATTCCCAACAATGCAGGATAGAGAACAGGCTCATCCATTATCTCAATGATTTCAAAGTCGACCTTTGTTTTTACCCCTTCAATATTCACTTCAACATCTTGTACTAGTTTGCTAACCGGAGTTGTATGGGTCACCAAAACAACTTAGGCTTACCCATTGCTTCCCAAGACTTCTTAGATAAAATGTTCACATCGGATCCCATATCCAACCTCACCCCATCCATCTCATACACACCAAGCTCTGCTTTCATCTTAAATTCGCGGCCAAGGCCCTTTTTCTTGCTAACCTGGAAAACATCCCTTTCAGGTAACGGAGATGATATGGTTTTGTCTTCTCCTTATTCCTTCATGCAAGCAATCAATGTCTGGGTTAACTTACTAGTAGCCTCCAGATATTTAAGAAAACACAAACAATAATGCAAGAAGGTATTGACTTGATATTCAGCTTCTACCATGTGACCTATGTCACATAAGGCTTTGTCATGCATTGTGTGTTGCAACTCCTCCTGACTTTGTTCTTCATATTCCTTTTTCTCAACGTGTCGCACCATAGTCTGCATGTGTTCTTCTTCTATCGATCTTTGGTTTGTGCACTGGATCTCCTCACGCATGCAAGCTTCCTTGAAATACCTTTGTTTTGCATGATGCAATTCTTCATGCACACACGCTTTCTCCAATGACCTTTGTGTCTCCCACTACCCCTTTTCATAGATCTATTCCTCCTCTAGCGACCTTTGCATTACTCTTTGAACCTCCTATCATATCCATGCCTCTTACATAGACCTTTGAGTCATGCATTGCAGCTACTCATGTGCTCTCTCTTCTTCAATGGCTCTCTACACATCATGCAAAAACTGCTTATGTTTAGCAACATCAAACTTGGAGGGGGTGGGGTGCCTTACTGATCTTCTCGTTCGGTTGTTGGCCTGGGCCTTAACCATGCTCAAAGTCTCCTCCTGTCTTGGCCCCTCTGTGGGTTACGACTTAGACAACTGTTTCCCTGCTCTTCTTTTTATTCTTCAGCAAGTCAGGATAGTCTTCTGTAGTATGTTCATGATTATAAAAATAGTCTCAGAGCATGCGTAGCTTAGTACAAAACAATGATACATGACCAATTTAACCACAATTTAAACATGTGGGGGGTCTATCGCCTCCACCACCATATCCGTAGCCACAACTATGCCCATATCCACCTTGAGGTCCTCCCTTATATCCTCCCTTGTCTATACCACCACACTCACCACTATTTTTCTCTTGCACCCAAAAGGATTCCCCGGTGTTATCTTGCATCAATTGGATGGAGCGACAACTATTGACATCATGGCCAACGTATTTACAAAATTCACAGAAGGGGGTGTGAGTTGTCATTTGATACTTATGTAATGTGGGACAGAAGGATGTCCCATGTCCCCACTGTCTGTAGATCTCACACCATTTAGATTGTCTGGATGGACTCGACAAACCTGTCGCCATATAATTTGGAAGGAATGGGCACTTGTCTCGACGATGCCCCTCCAACCGACAAGAAGTGCACCATACGTTCTCGTGCACAACTTTATCATTGGCCATATCTTGCAACTAGATTGTTAGGTTGGACAATTGCAACTGCACCTACACCAACCCAGCCGATGTTTTTTCACCTCCCGGTGTAAATTTCAATCGCATCGTGATTTTGACTGCGTCGGCTTGAGTCGTCACCTTTTGTTGGGTGAGTAGGACTCATATATGGGGGATAAACCCGACAATGAATCAGTATCTGTGTTGCATGTCCTGGATCTGGAACATCGTCCTATCCAAAAAAATCTTAAACCGTTGGTCATAATCCCAGACCGACTCTCCTTCCTGTTGTTTGATTTATTTGATCTCCATTATACATTGGAACTCATACTTTGGCTTCTGAAATTACCGAAGTGGATCCTGCTTGATCTCAACCAGGGACATTTCCTATCTCTCTAGTGTAGTGGCCTTGTATTTCATGTACCATGTCAGGGCTCCGTCCCTAAATGTAGTCTCCAACTATGTGATCTTCACTGCGTCGTCTATAACCCTCTTCACAAACCATATTTCTTCACAAGTGAACCAGTGTTGTTATGCATCGTCTTTTCCCATTCCATGGAATATAGGAAACCACATTGTATTGTATTGATTCACCATATTGGAACTATTAGTAGTTTCGCTTCTCCGACTATTATTTATGGAATCTTTCAACACCACTATCGGTCGGGGTAAAATATTGTTGACTTCACCTTCCTCTTCACTTTCATTTTCACTTCTTTCTTCTTCTTCTCTTTCTTCAAATTCAATTTATGTGCCATCTACTATGGTTTCTTCCTGATTAAAAATGCACGAGGGGGAGGTACAAAAGGGGGATGAGACCATCTTCTTCTAAAAATTCCCATGAGATGACCCAAGGAGATATCAATTTGCAGTCGTGTAAGACCATCCAAAAATACCAACTCATATCCCCCAACACTAGGTGGGCCTTCATATTCCATCTCTTTTGGCACACCAATGATTTGCACCATTTCTTTCAGACCCAACCACGCACCAAAATTGTGTGAGCATACCTTCGGGTCGATCCACAAACTGACATTGCGCACCTCATCTCTCAGTACGATCTACGCACTGCCACCTTGCATGATCTCTTTCTCTACTCAGTATGCTGCCACTTTGTGTGCTAGTCTCTCTCTTGCTTAGTGTACTACCACTACGCTGAGTACCACATTATATTAATATTGGCACCTCACGGAGTTACACGACATCTATTTTTGCTATTTTATAACCATGCTGCGTTTCCTCCTCAGATTCCCTCTACGCACCACAATTTTTTTCCCACACACCATACCTGGGCACTCTCGACTCTCTTAAATTTGCAACATACTGTGAAAACCAAAGGGTATGGGCTTCATCACCTAGGCCCTCACTACCACTACTGTCACTACTGGTATCTTCAATTCCAAGCCTCTTTGTAGGCATGTCCTCGCTTGCGCTCCACTTTGGCACAACATCATCTCTCTCACCATTGTGTGGTGTGAGTTTCCTCTTCATTATGGGCCTAACACCTTGTTGTGCACCCTTGAAAAAATCTTCTCCACTCATTTGCTCAACCTTCTCTCTCATCTCAACTCTTCTTGCATATCTCTAGTCTCTTTTTCTCCTCTGGTCCTCTCGGTCCATTCCACTCCTCACCTCATCTTAGCAACTTCTTGGATCCTCCTCAATGGATCCATCTTTTCCCCAAATTTTCCAAATCCCCCCCCCCCCTCAATGCTGGGGGATTTACTCAGCCATGCTATCAGGCTCTAAGCACATCAATATCTTCTCTACAAACAACATCTTGATCCAAAGTGGAATCTCTTTGAGCATTCACTTCCTTGGAACTTATCTGAACTTTCTTTCAACCTCATTAAAAGAATCACAATATGGAATGGCGAATTCAATAATGTATCCTTACTTCACTCGAGTGAACCAAAAATCAGTCGCCCGAGTCCACTTGTTGTATAGTTCTTTCAAACTATCAAGCTTGGCTTGATCCCAAACTATTGACTCCACTGGTAACATGATTGAATTGAAAACAACTTGTCCTTTTACCCATTCATGCAACATACATGCAAATTCTCCAAAGAAGAGCTCAAGCATGTCCGAGTAAATGTATCGGTCCTTCCATTCCTTCACATTCACCCACAATCCTCATGTCTCTCATAGGGAAAATGTGTCCTCTTTTTCTTCTATCCATTCTTGAATCTCCTCCTTAGAAGGATGCCACCACATTTTTCTTTTCCTCCATCAATTTTAACAAGATTTCAGGTCCCGACAACGAAACCATTTGTTGGGATATTTGTTGTCATTTCGGTTCACTCTTGCACACACATTGACCTTCCTAACACTAGGGCAGTTTAGACCCATGGTACATCCAGATCATGTCCAACAAAACCCCACACCGACATATCAATCCTCGTCCAGGGTCGAGGAAAGTCTCACCTGAGATGTAGAGAGGATGACAGAGACCATAAGGTCTTGTGTCGGTGATGAAGGATTAAACATATTAAACACTATTGCAATCGACATCCATATAACTCAGATTTGATACTTCATTAAGGACTAAGAATGAAAACAATACACATCCACATTCAAACCATTCATAACAGACACAAAATAGATTGGAACTTTCATATATTCATTACTGGAAGTATTTCATGACAACAAAGCTATACATTGCATTGAACAGTTGCCTCTAACAACCATGGAATATCATATAATCATTATATCAATAGGTGGAATACATAGAATGTACCATACTCCTTTATTTAGGACTCAAACATATCAAAATGCAGGAACATATTCAAATACATTACAATATAGCAACAAGATTAGGGTGAGATCGATGTCGATAGCTAACTCAAAACTATCAGACTAGATGAATAACTTCTCATAAACTCCTTAAGACATTAGCCAACTCTCTATTTGAGCTTAAATCTCCTTTTATATCCTTCGATGTTAGGGAGAGTTGTCCCTTTTTTCTCTGCTCCACTTACTTGTCTAATTTGACTGCCTCACACGCTTGAGGTACCTGTCAGCGCTCCACATAGAATTTATGCATCAGGGGAAATGTTACTCTTCTAGGTGCCTCATGTCTTCATATGTTGGTGGTACTAATCATTCGAGGAGATATCTCGATGATTCATTTCTTGCTTTCGATGGGTATTTTCTTGGTTTTTGGCGTAACTGACAAAACTTGGACCAACATGCACTTGGTAGTCTTTATGTTCTGCGCTCTGTTGACAAAACCCGGTCCGATGTGCACTTCATGGAAATCCTTGCGTACTCACTCAGGTGTGCGTAGAACTTATCATATGTGTGCTCACTGCTCCCTTGGTGTGTGCACAAAAAACTTAACCCAAAACTTTGGGTGCCAACATATATTCATATGGATTATGATGGTATATGTTTAGAAGGAAATCCAAGATTTTAACATCCATGTTTCAATATTTTTAAGTGGTAGTCATAGGCCATTGCATCCATAGAATAGAGCATGCTAGTACACATTTCAAAACCAATGGCACTACTTCCTTCTCTAAGAAAAAGGAAGTCTTAGCAACATTCTTAGTCCACAAGGGGAGGATTGGACAGACATGAAGTTATTGTATAAACTTGACTAGTTTTTTATGGTATAACTATCTAGGCTATGTTCATCTTCCAATTTCTTATTGGCAAGGATCAACATCTAATTGTCTGGAGGTTTCCCTCCTTGTATTGGATCTTAGAAATTACAGTGTGTATGGAGTTCATACTCCTCATCATTGAGGTAATAGTTTTTACTAAAATGGATTTTAGAAGTATTTGTAGGTTTCCTTCAATAGGAATGTCATCAAACATTGTATATGCATCTTCTTTCCCTTACCACCTTGCCTAATTGAACATGCCATGTTGATATATTTCAATGCTTAAGAGACCACTTCAAGCTTTGTCCATTAAGTATGAGGTTTCTTTATCAATAGGGACATATGAGTATGGTCAACAACTCAATGTAAGTGTAATTCATAATGCATAAAAAAATTAAAACTAACTATTGTGCTCCTCTACATCAGTTGCATCCATACTATTAATCAAGTAACAAATACTATCTCTTTCAATTTCAACCAAAATGCATTCAAATGTAGAATACAGAAATACCTTTCCATTCAAGTGAAGGTCAAAAGAGATCTAGAAATGTTCACTTCATCATATTCAAATTCATGTATGTACCAATATTGAAATTATGACTCGGTTTGTTTTTGTAAAGAACTAGAATAGAATTGTGTTCTCATCTATGTAATATGCTTATTTGGCAATGAAATGGAAATAAAATTCAAGTTAGAATAAATTGATATTGAAGGTTAAGGTTTGAGACATCAATACGCTTCTTGTTTGAGCAAGTGATCACGAAATTTGGATGTCCCATGATATTGATGAGTGACCAAGGCACTCATTTTATTAATAATACCATCAGGGATATGACTGAGGAGTTTGAAGTCTATCACCATAGGAGTACACCATATCATCCTCAGGCAAATGGAACAGTAGAATCTTTCAATAAGATTTTGGAAAATGCATTTACTAAGATTTTCAATGTTAACAGGGATGATTGGGACTTGAAAATACCAGCAATACTATGGGCATATAGGACCACATGCAAGGATTTGATAGGACAAACACCATTCATACTAATGTATGGAAAGGAAGCAATGGTGCCAATAAAATTTCTAGTACCCAGTCTGCGCGTAGCAATAATTACCAACATGACAGAAAGAGGTGTAGTATAGGAGAGGCTAAGCCAACTAATGGAAATGGAAGAGGACAGGATTCTAGCAAGATTTCATGAGGAAGTACATAAAGCAAGGGAAAAATCTTGGCATGACATACATATTAAAAAGAAGATCTTTAAGGAGGGAGACTTAACTCTTCTCTATGACAACAAATTTTTGCAACACCCTGGTAAGTTTAGAATGCATTTGCTAGGGCCATATGAAGTAAACACTATCACAGATGGGGGATCTGTACAACTAAAGGACTTGGGAAAAACAAAACTGAAAGGAATGATCAATGGTAGTCGACTAAAACTGTACAAGGACAGTCGACTAAAACTGTACAAGGATAGTCGACCTACCAACCCTTAAAAGTTACAGTGCAGTAAGAAAGTCATTTATATAGTTTACTATAGTAGATATTATGATAGAAAAATGAGAAAAAGAAATAAAAAGGGGAAAAAGAAGAAGAAAAAGAATAGAAAAATAGAAAAAGAAGAAAAACACGAAAAGAGGTAGAAGTTGACTAAACCACAAGAAAGTGCGGAAAAAATTCGTGCACAACAATTATTGCGACAACATCGAAAGACAGCGCGCAGGAAAAATTACACTCAGTGCAAATGCACGAAAGAAGTGAAAAACAGTTATGACTGAGTCTATAAAGGGCAGAAAGCATGTGTTATTTCAACACTTAGTTATTTTTTAGCACAGAGCAAGATACAAAGTGCGTGCCCTAGCTAGAACTTTACGAAGAAGCAAGCAAGTGTGCGAATTGGATAGAAAATGAAACCACCAAATTTCGGCACTCCATGCCAGTATGTGAGGGTTACTCGACAGGGCTAAAGGCACAAGGAAAGAATGAGACAGCCCGAGAACGTGGTCGAGCTTGAAGATGTCACTACTTCAGACATAGAGTCAATCAACCCAACATGGGTTGAAGAGGAAACATCAACAGCGTTGCAAGGGGAAATAGGGCAGAGTTCTGGGATTTGGAATGGTATCCTGAACCATAATCCTGAAACACCCGCTAAACTTAATGGAACGATGGGTCAACGACAGGGCCACGATGGAGAGGAGGTGTTGTTCTATGGAGAGGAGGTGTTGGTCGAGGACATCACCAACTGGCCGAACTCTGAGAGGGAAGAAGAGGACGCAGAAACAATAGAGGCAGACCCATCTGTTGTCAGGAAGAAAAGAAAGGCCCATGACACCACAGACATCACACTTCCATATCTCCCAGATGCAGTGGTCACTGTGGACGATATGCTCGGAAAAGTACCAAAAATTAGGTACTCGGACCACGATGTATGCGATGCGACCAAATTCCCCTATTTGGCCGAAGAAACATACTTAGAAAACATAGGGTAAATTGGACCCCTAGGTAAACCGATAATGGATCTCGCGCAATGGATAACATGGTTGTCTAACTCCGACATAATGAACCTCCTGGATATACTGCACTTCGGGCACTGTAAAAATGTCAGGCTCTACGTCAAAGAGTTAGTATCCTGAGTACACGACGACATCCTTTAGATGGATAGGCCAGTACAGTTGGATGTGGCGTTGATCTCCAAGATCACAGGATTACCTACAGTCGGCACACAACTAGAGGAGTACTTGGAGAACAAGGCACACGAGAAGGAAATCATCAAGTTGGTAAAAGCACAAATTGGCACCAGTAGGGGAAACAATGACATTGTGCTCAAGGACATTAATGACAATGCAATGAGGTTCACCAACAAGCTTATGGCTTATGAGCTACTGAGGAAATGAAGAAAAGAAGAAGCTCCAGCAATAGTCATAGCAGTAGTCGTGCAGTGCTAGAAAGGAGTGATGTTCAGCTGGGCACCATGCCCGTTGAACAATTTTTTGGTTGATTATAGAGATGCGTAGGATAATGGCACCGAGTTCCATTACTCTTGGCTCATCATTCTTATAGCCTTGGCAGGGTGGCAGGAACCAAAGTTTTCATTCTTCCTGGATAGGAAATGAAAATGCTATGTAGCCAGATATGATTCCGTCTGGAAGGCCAAGGACAATAAAAACCAACAAGCAAACAACACAATGTTTGCAATGTTGATGGAAGAAATACAATAGCGCACAACCAATGTGTGGCGCATTCCTGTGGAGGTAATCCAAGAAACAGAAGGGATAGTCAGGTTCAAGGAATTCATGCATCATATGTGGATCCAGGCCACAAGGGATCCAAATAAGTCATGGATGTAGATGCAATATTGCATCACCAAGGAAGAAATTGATTGGATAATCAGAGACTGGCCTGCACAGTGGAAGCTACCAGTAACAAAACCAACAACAAATCCATTCATGACACAATCCACCAAGCCAAAATAAAAGGCTGAAGTAGGTTCCTCAGCAAAAACAAACAACCCAGCTGACAACACTAGAAAGGTTGTAGCACGGAATCAGTCATCAGGAAGCAGTGCAGTATCTAAAATACCAATGAGGAAAGCAACAACGATAAGGATAGAAAACCAAAAACAAACCAGAAAGGGGGATACATCACATGCTAGTGAAGAAAGGGTCCATGTAACAACAAGTGGTGTGCATCCCTCACAAACAACAAGGAATCCAATGCAAGTAGAAGAGGCACTCAAAAAGAGGAAGTATGTAACATAGGACCCAGTCATCACCTTGACAGAGGATGATGCTGAGTTATTCACAGACAAGGTCCAAGACATAGGGGAAGAGGTGGTACGTATTGCAGAGGCACAAAGAGAAGAGATCATGTCCAAGCTGATATAAGTCCATGAAACTCTACAACAAGTACGAAGTAGAGAAGTACCACAGGCCACATCGCAACAATAGGAAAAGACACATCGACCCCCTGCGCAAAAAGAAGGAGAGGAGAAAGTATAGTTGGTAGTACAAGGTAGGGAGACATTCACAGTCACTTGCAAAATGATCAGAATGGATCATGAGACTGTACAGAAACCCATGGGGAAAGTTGAGGAATTTGAAGTCGTCATGGCACGGATACCCACCAAGGCACTATATGGACTCTAGGCTAGCATAATGCAAGAAGTGCAATCCAGAGCCCACACATATGCGACTTACTTGGAGGTGGGTAGGGAATTCGTCGAAATGTTACAAATCACCTGCGACCAACTGACCTCGAAGATAAAGGAGGAGAAAGAATGAACAGATAAGATAGAATAGGGGCTGACAACAATATATGATCGCATCCCAGACAATGTGCGAGCACCCGAGAGGAGCGTAGAGGAGAAGACACAAATTATTTCACAAACAATTGAGGGATATAGGTAGTAAATCGATGAGCTCAAAGAAAATATTAACCCTACGACTCCTCCAGGTTCAAGAATAGAGAGAACAACAATCCACACTCTAGATAGTGGAGATGGAAAAAGGAGCAAGGGAAGTCCCATAATTGTTCGACAAAACTGCGCAGATATGGATTGTTTTAGAAGAGGATGAAAAGGTCCAACAGTTGGACCAAGAAGAGGAAAAAATCAGCACTACCATACATGAGCTAAAGAAACGGAAAAAAAAAATGAGTATTATGGAGTGCTTGAAGGGAACTCAACAAATGAAGACTTTGCAGACATAGTTAAAGACAACGCAGACAAATAAGCAAGAAATACAAGCCTAATTGGAACCCCACCAGGAACAAGCAGTACATATGATTACACAACTGGAGGAAGAGAAGATGAGTATGGCACATGCACATGCAGAGGTCACAACATTACTACAGGAACAGATAACAGTTTGGATAGTCAAGGCGCTAACAGAAAAAGTTGGGAAGATGAAGGAAAAAGGAAAGGAACTAGCAGACAAGTTCCAAAGTTTGGAAAAGGAAGTATAGGGAGCTCCCACCACCTGAGTGGCTTGGGACGAGCCACATGTCAGTGTTGGGGGCCTGTTGGGCACGGGCTTATTTTGAGAAGCAAGTCCAATTTGGGTGTAGGCCTATTTTTGGAGAAAGATGGGTTTTGGGGAAAGACCTATTTTTGGAAAGGAAGACCTAATTTTGGAGCGCGTGCAACAGGTGGAAAGAAAGCAACATGCATAAAAAGAAGGAAAATCAACATGTAGGAGGAAAAGAAATGTGGCACGCATGAAAACTAGCCTAACCATGATAGGGTTAGGGTTTTTGGGTAAGGATTGTAACAGACATAAGCCTATGAAATAGTATAAATAAGGACCGAGGAGGTCTAGGTGGGGGGGGGGGTAGAGAGAATGATAACAAAGAGAGTTGATTATTATGGTTTTGTGGGTTGTTTATTGTAATAAGACTTATAGAAGACTCGAGTAAGGTAGTCCTTCAGGGTTATGTCACAAGATGAGGAGCTTGGTGTGATCTAGTCCACCTCACAAATGTTTCTTACCCTCAATCTTGATTGTATTACTGCATATGTAATGCGTGCAGTGCAAGATTTTGGAGTAGAATAAATAAATGATCAGAGAATCTAGATCTTTGTGGACGTAGACCCAGGAGGGGCTGAACCACAGTAAACCTTGTGTGTTGTGTGATTGTTAATGAATGCTTACTTTCTATTGATCATTAGCTTATGAATGAGTGGTTAAAATAGATATATCAGCATGCATGCATATGTTTAAAGATGAATAAATCATGGAAGTAATTGAATAATTAACAAGGATAACGCATAAGGAAAGAAGAACACAACCCCAGATCCCCACTCATTCCTAGACTGAAAACATTGTAGTATTGCAGTCACCCATAAAATCTATCTCGGGTGAGACTGTGTTGTGCACCCTGTGCACAATGTTTTCTTTTGTTGTACCAGAAGGGCCAATAGTTTTGAGGGTTTTGTTGGAAACCTATTGATATCCGAACCCGGGTCAGCCCAAGAAGAAGTAAGAGAGAAACAACCAACAACCATATATATGTACCAAGTGGGAGTGTTGGGTATGTGTTATATTTTTTGCATGACTATCCCTAGTGTATGCTACGTTGTGTTGGGCACACAAGGGGTTTGAGGGAAACACCCCCGAGAAATTTGTTTCCTCGAGAAACGTGTCACATTTTTGCCTCTTTTTTTGTGTCTCCTCGATTTTCATGTCCATTGTTGGGTGGTTTTTTGGAACGTGGTTTTTTTATGGTTTTCTATTTCTGGTTAAGGAATTAGGGTTGTTAACTAATCCAAGACATTGCGTTAGGGTTTTGGACGTCGTTGTCTCCTATATGTATATTGTATTGTAACAAGTGTATCACTATGAATGAATATAAAATATGTTGGTTTTCCCGGTTTGGGTTTCCAGGGGAAAAATCTATGTGTAATGTATGTATTTTCCATTGTATCTTTTATGTTCTTTTATTGAAAATCTATTTGCAGTAAAATATTTCACAAGGTTAAAATCTACATTTGGTATCAGAGCCTTGTTGGATTCAGGGGGACGCCTTTGTGGTCAAGGGTTTGGCTTAGGACTATGATGATCCTTGTTAAAGTGGGAGATATGTGGTATTGATTTTTCAGGTGAAAAGAAATGACGAGCAATTCGAAAATGGAGATCGAGAAGTTTAATGGGAAACTTTTTGAGTTGTGGAAGCTCAAGATGGAATATATGTTTGTGGAAAGAGATCAGTGGATCACGGTGGATCCAGGTACTGCACCTACAGGAACTTCAACAGATGATTGGAAAATTTTGGATTAGAAGGCGAAGAGCACAATCCAACTGTCTCTCTCACATTTAGTATTATTGAATGTGTCAAAGGAAGCTACAACCAAATATTTATGGGATAAGTTGGGGAAGTTATATCAGTCTAATTCCCTAGTAAATAAAATTTTCCTGAGAAACAAGTTGTATAACCTGAGGATGAGAGATGGAGACTCGGTGGCAGAGCATTTGAACGCCTTCAATATTGTGGTAAGTCAATTAGTATCTATTGAGATTAAAATTTCAAATCAAGATAAGTGCATCAATTTATTGTGCTTTTTACTAGACTCGTGGGATAGTATGGTTGTGGCCATAGGTAGTAATACAACTTCCTTGAAGTTTGATGAAGTGGTCTCATCATTGTTGTCGAAGGAGATGAGATAGAAGAACATGTAAGGATAGAGAACAGATGCATTATTTGCAAGAGGGCACTCCTAGGAAAGAAATAGATCTAAGTCCTCAAGTGGGAGATCTAAGTATAAGGGTATATCTAAATCTCTCGGAACGTTTGTAAAGGTAGGACGGAGATGTGGAAAACAATGGCACTACAAGAAGCAGTGTAGATCCAAAATTGAGGAAAAAAATGGATCTGAAGAAGATCCTTCTACAAAAGAAAATACCTCCAAGGAAGAAGGAGGGGATGTGTACTTGGCTTCTTCAAGCACACATGCATATCATGAGCCATGGTTGTTTGAATCAGGTGCATCCTTTCATATGACTCCCCATAGGGAGTGGTTCTATGAATATGAAAGGTATGATGGAGGTAATGTTTTCCAAGGTGATGACTCATCAACCAGAATCATAGGATGAGGAAAAGTCAAGTTGAGGCTCATAGATGGAAGGATTAGAACACTACCTGGTGTTCTGCACATCCTAGGTTTGGCCATATTTTTTATTTCTATAAGAAAAATGGACGATGTAGGGGTAAAAAAAATATTTGAAAAGGAAACCTACAGGATGGTTCAAGGAGAAATGGTGTTGTTGAAGGGAGTTTGGTTTGGAACTCTGTATAATCTGCAAGGAATCACTATTAGTGATGGGTGTAATAGTTCCATTGTTCCTGATATTGGATTTAAAGAAGAAAGAACTCCTACAGTATCTGGAGAAAAGTGTATGGTGTGGCATCAAAGACTGGTGCATATCGGAGAGAAGGGTCTTCAACTACTACACGGTAAAGGTATGGTTGAAGGTATATCTAAATTCTCTCTGGATCTTGATTTCTGTGAACATTGTGTATATGGGAAGAATAATTTGGTAAGATTCCCCTTTGGTGCAACAAGGGCAGAAGGAATTTTACAGCTAGTTCACAGTGATGTGTTTGGACCTATGTCGGTTCCATCATTGGGAAAATATATGTACTATGTCTCATTTATAAATGATTTCTCGAGGAATACTTGGATATATTTCCTCAGGAATAAATCTGAAGTCTTTGATAGGTTTAAAGAGTTTAAGTATCTTGTTGAGAATCAAACAGAGAAAATAATTAAGGTGTTGAGGACAGATAATGGCGGAGAGTTTTGCGGGAATGAATTTGAAGAATTATGTAAGAAGTGTGGTATAGAAAGGCAAAATACTACTCCATATACACCTCAGAATAATGAAGTTGCAGAAAGGATGAATAGAACATTGATGGAAAAATAAAGGTGCATGCTAAGTGGTGTCGGGTTAGGGAAAGAATTATGGGAAGAGGCAGTGGGTACTGCATGTTACCTGGTCAACAAATCACCCTCATCAATGTTGGATAACAAGACTCGACAAGAGGTATGGAATGGTAAGAAACCTTCTCTCACACATCTCAAGGTATTTGGCTGTGAGGCCTATATTCATGTTTCAAAGGAAAACATGACTAAGCTAGATAAGAAGGCTAAAAGGTGTATCTTTATTGGGTATAAATATGGTCTCAAAGGTTATAAGATTTGGAACCTAGAAACTAAGAAGGTTGTGTATAGTCGAGATGTGGTATTTAGAGAAATGAAGGATGTTGAAACAGTAAGTCCTACCAAGTAAGGAAGAACCAGAGAAAATAGAGTTTGGTTTAAAGGATGATGAATTAGACTCTACAGAGGAACAAGAATCAGAAGAAGATGATCCTCATACTCCAGTATTGAGGAGATCGGTTCGAGAAAGAAGGCTGCCGGAAATGTATACTCCATCTAATTTCCGTTCAAATTTTTCTTTGCCTATTACTAATGATGATCCTAGAACTGTCACGGAGGCAGTGGATTTAAAGGATGGAAAGCTATGGAAAAAGGCCATGGATGAAGGAATGGCATCCTTGGATAATAATGAGGCTTTGGATCTAGTGGAGTTACCGACTCGAAGAAATACCATTGGTAGCAAATAGGTATTTAAAAAGAAGCTAAATGCAGAAGGAAAAGTGGAGAAATAAAAATATCGGTTAGTAGCAAAGGGTTATTTCCAGGTTGAGGGAATTGATTTTCGTGAGATTTTTTCTCCTGTTTCCAAGTTAACTTATAATATTTTTGTTATCTGTTATTGTTTCATTTAATTTTGAAGTAGAATAGATGGATGTGAAGACAACATTCCTACATGGGGATCTGGAAGAAGAAATCTATATGAAGCAGCTAGATGGATTTGCTTTGAAGGGAAATAAGGAGTTGATATGCAAGCTGAAAAAGTCCATGTATGGTTTAAAACAATCACCAAGGATGTGGTATCAAAAATTTGATACTTATACGCTGGGACTTAGCTTCACAAGAAGCAAAGAGGATCACTGTGTGTATTTTAAATTAATTGGTGATCATTTGATTTATTTGGTCTTGTATGTGGATGACATGTTGTTGATAGGAAACAACAAGGAGATTGTCCAGGATGTGAAAACTCAGTTGTCCTCTAAATTTGACATGAAGGATCTCGGTGTTGGAAATTTCATTTTGGGCATGGAAATTAAAAGAGATCGGAAAAAGAGGAAACTCTGGTTAAATCATAGAAAATATGTCGAGACAATATTGCAGAGGTTTAATATTTAGGAATGCAAATTGTTCAAGGTCCCTATTTCTGTTGGTGTAAAGTTATATGTGGCTCAGTCTCCCAAGACACAGGAAGAGGAGGAGGGCATGTCTCATGTTCCATATGCTAGTGCAGTTGGTAATTTGATGTATGCAATGGTCTATACTAGACCTGACATTGCACATGCAGTCGAAGCTCTAAGCAGGAATATGTCAAAACCAGTGAAGGAGCATTGGACAACAATAAAAAGGGTTTTCAGGTATTTGCATGGTACTGCTAGCTATGGATTTTGCTACCAAGGAAGACCGTGATTGGACAGAGTGTTGTAAATACCTGGCTTTGTGGATGCAGACTAGGCTGGAGATCCGGATCATAGGATATCTACAAGCGAGTATGTGTTTAACCTGTTTGGAGGAGAAATCAATTGGATGAGAAAAACACAGGCTGTAGTGGCACGTTCAACTATATAAGTTGAATACATAGCATCCACTCATGCAAGTAAGGAAACAATATGGTTACAAAGACTGTGTTCAGGTATTGGGTTGGTACAACAAGATATATGGATAGATTGTGACAATTGGAGTGCAATTTTTCTAGCGAAGAACCCTACTTATCATTCAAAGACAAAGCATATTGATATTCAATATCACTTTGTGAGAGACATTGTTTAGGAAAATAAAGTTTTGATGATGAAGGTGGACACTTTGAAGAATGTTGCAAATTCATTAACAAAATCTGTGAGCATTGAGAATTTCTCTTGGTGTAGAGGATCCATGGGCATTGCTGCCCTGGATTGTTCACTATGTAACCTTGTAAATCCCTGTATGTAAAGAAAACAACAAGTGGGAGAATGTTGGGTATGTGTTATATTCTTTGCACGAGTAGCCCTAGTGTCTGCTACATTGTGTCAGGCGCACAGGGGGGTTTGAGGGGGGGACGCTAGGCCCCCCCTTTGGGGGTTGTACGATGGCAACATCCCCCTTTCATGGGGGTTCGGGGGAAGTGCCTATGAGAATTATTTTTTTCCTTGAGAAACGTCTCACATGTTTTCCTCATTTTTCATGTCACCTCAATTTTCGTGTCCATTGTTGGGCAATTTTTCGACACATGGTTTTTGCTGATGGTTTTCTATTTTCGATTAAGGAATTAGGGTTGTTGACTAATCCATGTCATTGGGTTAGTTTTTTGTATGTTGTTGGCTCCTATATGTATATTGTATTGTAAACAATGTATCACTATGAATAAATATAGAATATGTTGGTTTTCCCAGTTTGGGTTTCCAGGGGAAAAATCTCTGTATAATGTGTGTATTTTCCATTGTATATTTTATGTTCTTTTATTGAAAATATATTTGCAGTAAAATATTGCACAAGGTTAAAATATATAGGTAGGTCAATCATTCAATTCTTGTGGGGACTTGGGGTGGCATGTTGTCCACCTCTAGTGAATTGTTCCTTGTACTCTTTCCTTTTCGAAGGAAAACCTCATGGAGAACCAAAGGTATGATTCCCCACATTCTTGGATGGAATCCCTAGTAAACATGTCATCATTGACTAGTATGCCTAACCCAAATAGATTTGAATCGAGCACCTGTTTACAAGAATCTATCCAAATTCCTTTTGAGCCTAAACCCTTAGGCTATTTATTGTACTTGTTATACGTGATTAGACATATGTTGATATAGAACTAACTGAATGCCCAACGACATTGGTGACAACAAGTTGAGCTAACTTGGGTTAGTTCCTTATACAATTTTTATGAGGTTGGGCACTTGTTGGCATTGAACAACCAAATTCCCAACAACTGATGGCGTAAACCACCAACTTCAACCCACGATCATAGAGTTTTCAATACTCTGACAACAACTAACATTTGGGTTTCTTATATGTCCTCATATCAACACGAACATGTGCTCAAATTTCCTTTTCCTACAACACTGAATTGCGCTTTGTCATACATAACTCTGTGTGGAAACACCACAATGCGGATATACCTATGTGAAGAAGCATCAATGAATAATACTGATGAGATTTGTCGTAGACAAATTTGCACATTGAACTCAACAAATAATACCAATGTGTCGCAGACAAATCTGCGAGCGATACTCAACAAATAATACGAATGGTTCATAGAAAACTCTGCATGGAGTTAGACAAACAATACCTATGTGTCCTAGATCATTAAGTGGTTATTCCTCTACACCAAATAGTGATTGTTTTTTCTTGTGAAGACAAATACTCAGGAAATATTTTTAAACAGAGTTTTAGAACTTGGTTAAAGTTAACTGCATGAGATATTTCCTGCAAATGGATACATTAAAATCTCCAAGAAACAAGATATTGAATGAAGTCAAAGACATATACCAACAAATTAACACACATAAAACTGGAGATCTCAGTTAAAACATATTAGAATTACACTGGTTCTTTCGGTCACTCATACCTTAAACATACAACACAAAAATCATTTTTCATAGTTCTATGTCGCACCCCTATCTATCCAAACTTCATCTACTTTCCTTCTAGCCTATGTTTCCCCTCCATCTCTCTCACACATACTTTCGTTACATAAAAAACAAGAGCTATATCCCTTAGGAACTCTAACAAATGCCTAGAAATCCTCTAAGGATTTCTATCAATCCCGTAACTTAGTATTTATGTTCTATTACATAGGAAAACACTCACACCTTTCAAACCATAAAATCTTTGATACCTTTTAAAGATAGCATTCTAACTCTCTTGGTAAATGTTTATTGACCCATTGTGGTCAATTCTCAATTTTACTGTCAGATGCTCCTACATCAGACTCTCGGGGAAGAAAATAACTATTCATCAAGTATTCAAGGTCCACGCCATACTTGGAAATTTTTTCTGCTGTCATCCAAGTAGCATCCTTCGTTGGTTGACCTTTCCATTTGACCAAGTACTGGAAATACTCTTTGCCTCTGGTTTTATTTGTCACTTTTTGATCCAACACTGTCTCAATCTCTTTGTTCATTGCTTTGGGTAGTTTTCCTTTCCATCCCATGGTTTTATCTTCATCATTTACAGGTTAATCTACCGAAACTCCTTTTGTCTCCTAGAAGGGATAATAATCTGCAACATTAAAGATTGGAGAAATTCCAACACCACTTGGAATTTCTATTTCATATGCATTGGAAGAAAATTTTCTTAAAACTTTACATGGTCCAATATTTTTAAGTTTTAACTTGTTATATGTCCCTACAAGAAACCTCTCTTTCCTCAAATATGCCATAACCAAGTCACCAACCTCAAAATCCATTGGTCTTCTCTTCATGTATGCTCTTTGCTTATACTTTTGTCTACTCTCTTGCAATTTATGTTTGATCCTTTCCTACAACTCTTGCATACTTACTCCAAATTCCTCACCATCAACACTTCTTAATTCATGTTCTCCCAAATTCATCAACTCATAAACTCCCCTCGAATGCATTCCATACAAAATATGGAATGGACGCATCCTGGTGCTTCTATTAGGGTTCTCATTCACAAGGCTTCTCAAAATGTTTCCCAAAGTTTTGTTTACCACCTCCATTTTTCCATCAGTTTGCGTGTGATAGGTTGAACTAAAATTGAAATTAGTATCAAGCTTCTTCCATAAGGTTATCCAAAATTATCCCACAAATCTCATGTCTCTATCTGAAACTATACTTTTGGGTAAACCATGCAATCTTACCACATCTATAAAGAACAAATTTGTAATATTTGTAGCATCACTCGTTTTTTTACAAGCAATAAAACATGTTATCTCAGAGAATATATCAACCACAACATAAATTCAATCATTACCTCTTTGTGTTCTTGGAAATACCAACAAAACTTCCATACTCACTGCATCCCATGGCCTGCTTGGAATGGGTAGTGCTTGACACAACCATGCATTCTGACTTTTCCCTTTAGCATGTTAACAAATTCTAGACTTTTCCACAAATTTCTTCACTTGATTCTACATACCATGCCAAAAATAAAAATCATTTACCTGAGAAAAAGTTTTATCCTGTTCAAAATGCCTTGATAGTCCTCCACTGTGCTTCTCTTTGATTAGGTTCTCCCTCATTGAACACTTGGGTACACAAAACTTACTATTCTTGAATAACACTCATTCATGTAGCATGTAATCTAACCACTGAATCCTATTGCTGGAAACTGTATTTTCACAAGCTGCATAAGCATATTTGAAATCTGCATCATCTCGATACATTTCCTTTAAACCATCAAATCCTAAAGTGTTGACTTAAAATTCTTGCAAAATTAAATTAATTCTACTCAATGCATAAACAACTTTATTTTCTTTACCACTTGTGTGTTTAATCACAGAGGTAAAATTCTATAGAAATTCAACCCACTTAGCATGTTTTTGATTCAATTTTGGTTTACTAATTATAAATTGTAATGCATGATTGTGAGTGTACATAACAAATTCTTTGGGCATGAGGTGTTTTCTCCATTTCTTCAGTGCCTGCACAATTGCATAAAACTCCTTATCATAATATGAATATTTTTTATTAGCCTCATTTAGTTTCTCACTAAAATATGCAATTGGCCTTTGTTCCTAGCTCAATACAACTCCTATTGCAATCTCACTTGCATCAATCTCAACTTGGAAAGACTTATCAAAGTCTGGAAAAGATAACACAAGTTGTTCAATGATCTTTTTCTTCAAAATTTGAAGGTTTTGGTCAACTTCCAGTGTCCGCTTGAATAGTTATATGCTCTCTTTGATAGTCTCAATAATTGGAGCACATAACCGACTAAAATTTCTGATAAATTTTCTATACAAAATTTCTAACCCATGAAAAATTCTTACCTAAAACACACTTCTTAGAGTATGCCAACATACTATTGCTTGGAACTTTTCTGGATCCATCTTTAAACCATCCTCATATATCAAAAATCCCAAATATATCAATTTATTCTTCATAAAACTGTATTTCTTCAAATTAATCAGCAACTTGTTTTCATGTAAGGTAGTCAAAATCATCTTGAGGTGTCTCAAATGTTCTTCCTTTGTTTGACTATATATCAAGATATCAACCAAATATACTATTACAAATTTCCCAATAAATTCTTTCAAAACCTCATTCATTAATCTCATGAAAGTACTTGGAGCATTTGTGAGCCCAAAATACATCACTAATCATTCATATGATCCACTATTTGTTTTGAAAGTTGGTTTCCATTCATCTCCTTCCCTTATCCTTATTTGATGATATCCACTCATTAAATCAATCTTTGAAAAATACTTAGCTCCACTCAAACAATCTAACAAATCATCAATTCTATGTAATGGAAATTTGTACCTTATTGTGATCTTATTGGTTGCTCTTGAATCAGTACACATGCACCATCCTCCATCTTTCTTTAGGCTGAGTACAGTTGGAACAACACATGGACTCAAACTCTCCTTTAGCGATCCTTTATCCAAGAGCTCTTCCACCTGCTTCTTTATCTCTTCGTTCTCTTCAAATATCATTCTATGTGTTGGTTTGTTAGGTAAACTTGATCCTGGAACTAAATCAATATGATGGCTAATACTTCTTATAGGGGGTAATACATTTGGAAAATCATCAACTATAATATCAACAAACTCATCCAACATAGCTTTAACTTCTATAGGAAAATAATCCAAATTTGTACTTGTAAGTATTACCTTGGGTTTTCCAATCAAAGCAAAATGTACCTCCTCTTTCTTGGTTTCTTGCAGCAATTCGTTTCCACTCATCAACAACACACTAGGACCAACTTCTTCTTTGGCTCCATCATCCTGAAAAGGTAACAATACATGCTTGTGTCCATCTTTTTTCCAAATAATAAGTGCTCCTCCTACCATCATGAATGAATTTTCTATCTTATTTCCGTGGCCTTCCCAACAAAACATGGCAGACATCCATAGGCATTATGTCACATAATACCTCATCCTTGTAGCTACCAATTTGAATTTCCACCTTACACTGCTCATTCACCAAAACCTGATGTCTTTTCTGCAACCAAGAAACTTTGTAGGGAGTGGGATGCACTGTCCTCTTCAGTCCCAACTCCTATACCATTTCAATGGAAACCAAATTATATGTGCTACCACTATCAATAAAAACTTTGCAACACTTACCTCTTGACCTGCATATAGTCCTAAATAGACTTTTCCTCTAAGCTAGTTCTTTAGATTCCTTCTTTGATTTGATCAAAACTCTTTTAAGAAAAAATGATTCTTCTACCTCAGGAACCTCTTCTTGTGTGACTGCATTCACATTCTCTTCTTTAGATACTACTATATTTGCATTTTTTTGACCTTCTAATTTATTTTTTGGAAAGTCCCATGAAATATGGCCTATCTTTCCACAAGTATAACATCTAATTTCTCTTCCTCCTCTACCTATGCCTCTGGAGAAAAATATTCTTCCTCTTGATTCTCCTCCTCTTGATGATTGAATACTTGCGCTTGAGCTTCCTACTTCATCTCTTGGAGTTTGAAATCTCCTTTTCCTCTTGTTCTACCTCTTCCTCTATTCTTTTAGCTCTGTTTTCTAGCTAGATTCTCCTCTGCCTTCAAAGCTGCTTGATAGTAATCCTCAATTTTCTTCAGGAACAAAATTCTAATTTCATATTGTATATCATACCTCAATCCATTAATATTCCCGGCAACCTTTTCAACATCTTCTTCAATATGACTAGCTCTAATTGTCAATCTATAAAATTCTTTTTGTATTTTCTTTCACAATCGTAGCCTTCTGTCTGAGATTATGTAATTTTCTGAACAAATTCAACTTGTAATCCTTAGGCATAAAATTTCTTTTGAAATTAGCAATCATCCTATCCCAATTATTACTCTTGGATTTAACTTTTCAGTTCTCGTCAGCTTGCATGATCCAGGTGGATATTGGTTGTCACCCACCTATTCCAACTGGCTCCTTTTGATAGTTTTAGTCCAACATGTTCTTCTGTAATTCTTTGTAATTGTGGGTTATACACTTTTGGGGTTGTCTGAAGCCCTACATAGCTTCCAAGTGGAGATTGGTGGCCGCCCACCAAATCCAACTGGCTTATTTTGGAAGTTTTCATGTCAGTACATCTTTATGTACTTCCAGGTCTGTTTTGGGGCCCTAAACAATTTTTTTTTCTTTCCACAGTCAAACTATAGATGGATTTAGAGTTAGACATGATAATGTGTATTTCTCAAAAATACCTTTCCAATGGGCTATCACGCGCCTAAAATGAAGGACGCGTGCAAAAGTTACGATTCTAGGAAGTTGAGGTACCAAATTACCCATCAGGGCCCACATAACTTTTGACGTTTCATCTCCTGGCATTAGGTTTTTGGATGTCTAGGGTTTTGGCATTCATGAGTAATGTTAAAAAGGCTTATGGAGCCTCATTTTAATCATTCTTCTCAGATGTATGTGCGTAGCAACCACATCTCTTCTCAAAGATAGCTACCACCATTCGAGCAAGTTGTTTTCAGTTCTGCAGTTTTACAGTTTCAACCTATTTCATTTATTCAATAGAAGTTATCGTTCAAAGGATATTTGTTGTTGTTCTCCGTATATCTGTGTTATTGTATTCATTGTTTTATTTATTTTTTCCGCTCATAAATCTAGATCAGTGGTATCAGAGCAGTTTGCTCTTCATTTATTTTTCTTCGTGCATGTCCCCGAAAAGATCTGGGTACAAGAATTTAGGACTCGAACCCATCGAGCCTTTACAAGATCGACCATTCCAAGCCTGACCACAACTCATGGGGGACGAGAAGAAATATGAAAGAGCAACAGATCATTTTAAATTTTTGCTCGAGGAAGCCCTTGCGCGACAAAGGAACAAAATGATGGGCAAATTTGCACAGATCCTTCGATGACTGCCCACAGGAGATGAATCTTCATCAAGAAATCATGTGACCCCCTTCAAGGTACAAGTAAATGTTTTATATTCCGTTATTTGAAGGACTGATAAATGTAAATGTTATATATAAATGGTTGAATCTGCTCGAAGGGTATTTTTCGATCCACAATTTTTTCGATGGGGAAAAGATTACTTTTGCACTCCTTAAGGTCGTCTCCCATGTTAAGGACTGGTGAGATACTTACTTTGAGCAAAGGGCCATAGAGGAATCTACAATATTTGTGGTCTCCCCCACATGGGATTCCTTCAGGGATTCCATTAAAGAACAATGCTACCATGTTGGAAGCTACGAGAACCAGTACACAAGATGGACCACCTTGCGTCAGGAAAGGAACCAAACAGTACCAAATTTCACCAATATGTTCCATACCCTGCGCACCAAATTGGGTGTCAAAGACTCTGAACGACATCTAGTTCTCAAATACCATGGCTATATGCATAGATACATTCAAACAGAAATGAATTTTATGGACAATGCATCATTGGGTACGACTTATAGATATGCTTTCAAGATCGAGTAGAAATTTGAGCAAAAGAGGAGAGAGTTTGGATCTGCAAACTCCTCACAGTCGAAGAAGGGAAAAGGCAGCCCCAACCCAGAAAATAAGGGATAGAGCAAATATGATCACTCTTAGAAAAACCAGTCCAGGCCGCAACATAATAAGGGTAATGAGTGTTGATACTGAGAGGGGGGTGAATCAGTATCAAGTACAATTTAAAACCTTTTTCAACTTATACTTAAACCATTCAAATATATCCAATGAGCAATGAACAATAGTATAAGAGTTACACCAATACACCACAATACACCATGCACAATATATGAGAAATAATCAATAGTTATTCTTTAAGGGAAGTAATGACTTCCAAAGGTAGCTATAGCTTCCAAATTTAAAGGGAGGCATAAACCTCCAAGAGGAAGATACAATCCTCCAATATCAAGAGAGATTTTAACTCTCCATCCTTTCTACTTCCTTCCACCCAACAATATATGAGAGATAATAAAACTTTACATTAAATCATCACCATCAACCAATCATCACATAGAACCTGATAATGCTTCCTGAGACTTCTTCAATTTCTACAATTCTTCAATTCTTGGAGTACTCTGATCCCTTAGATAATATTACTCAATGTATTCTCTGAAACTCCTCCAATTTTCACTCCTTGAATCCTCCCCAAAAAGAGGTTATAGAAAGAATGGTAGACTTTATTCAATTCTGGTCTATTCAGGAGAGTGAAATTTCACAGAATGACCCGGGTTCAATAATTAACATCCAATTATAAAACTCGCATAAAAGAAACTACAGTCTTTACTCTTTCCAATGAAATTTGTTCCACTTCATTTGGATTCTCGATGAATAAGTTATGATTGTTTTACCTAGAACACCTGTTTATTGACTAGCTTCAGAACTGGTCACAAACCCTATCTTCCATAGAGTGTATCTCCATAATTATAACGAATCAAGAGCTGAAATTTTTACCAGAGGTACCTTTATATGTCTTCTCAATACCATAGCGATTTCACCACTTGAATCGTTCTAAAAAAAACTTTATAGCAAACATGGTAAGATGACCTGAAAATAACATACCTTAGAACACATCACCAAAAGACTTCATCCTCCCTTGAAATCCAGCCTTTTTTTCTTCTTATTACCTCTGAAATTCGACTTGTATCAAATGAATTTATAATGATGTTTATTTATACCATTTATGTCACTTCCTTTTAACATTAGGGCTGACCTGACACTTTCTTATTTTGTAATTCTTTTCTTTAATTATCTTCAGGGCCTGTATGTACTTCCTTCTTCAATTCACTTTGTTATCTTCAAAAATTCATTTCTCCTCAACCATGAGGATCCACGTGATGTGCCACATACCACTGGAAACAACATGAGATATACTATTCATCCATGGGTGTTGTATCTGCATGTGCATTTTCATTCATGTCCAAATACATTCATCAATCTTGAGGTCCGAAACCCATGACTAGGGTTGACATCAATGCCAACAACAAATCTTCCAACAATCTCCCCCTTTGTCATTGATGGCAACACTCATGCTCCCCCTATCATCATGATCCCAATTTCTCTCCCCCTTTAACATCAATGGAAAAGGGTATGGATTCTCCCCCTGAGTTTAATGGAAAAAGGTAACCTTATTCTTTGGGGCTGCTCCCCCTAAACATGTGGCACTCAATAATACTTCATCATTATTTTTGGTCTTTGGGACTTTTTCTTCCTTGGAATCCTTTTGTGTGGCTTCTATCTTCTTTCTCTTCTTCATGTCTAGAATGTATATGTTGTTCGGTCTTCTTGTTGCAGTTGCAACCAATCTTTCTGAGTTATTTTCTCTGATTTTACATTTTCGGGAGTCAAACGTAAGAGTGTATCCTTGATCACACATTTTACTAACACTGAGTATATTATGATTCAAGTCTTCAACCAATAGAACATTCTTTGCTTTTACATTTTTTTCCAAGCTCTACTACACCTTCTCCAAGTATTTTGGCAGATGATTCATCTCCAAATGCAACATTGCCACCCTTTCTCTTCAAGCTGATGAATTTGTCTTGATCCCCGGTCATGTGTGAAGAACATCCACTATCTATGTACCATTCATATTCTTCTTTACATTCTTCAATGGTCAATGCTATTCGACAATATTCATTGTTTTGAATCTCTTTCCTTCTCCATACTGTGGTTGGCATAGGGACATCTTCATTCATATATCTGCAATCTCGTGCTTTGTGACCAAGATAATTACATTTGTAGCATGCAATATTTTTGTCCATCAATGGGGAAAATG
>ML790269.1:1382155-1399832 GCA_009831015.1 Picea engelmannii | reverse complement strand
AAAATGGTAAGATGACCTGAAAATAACATACCTTAGAACACATCACCAAAAGACTTCATCCTCCCTTGAAATCCAGCCTTCTTTTCTTCTTATTACCTCTAAAATTTGACTTGTATCAAATGAATGTATAATGATGTTTATTTATACCATTTATGTCACTTCCGTTTAACATTAGGGCCGACCTGACACTTTCTTATTTTGTAATTCTTTTCTTTAATTATCTTCAAGGCCTACATGTACTTCCTTCTTCAATTCACTTTGTTATCTTCAAAAATTCATTTCTCCTCAACCATGAGGATCCACATGATGTGCCACATACCACCGGAAACAACATGATGTATACTATTCATCCATGGGTGTTGTATCTTCATGTGCATTTTCCTTCATGTCCAAATACCTTCATCAATCTTGCGGTCCAAAACCCATGACTAGGGTTGACATCAATGACAACAACCAATATTCCAACAATGAGAACTCAAAGAAGGACACGGGAAAGTGGTGTGAATACCATAAAATCCCTTAGCACAACACCAAAGAATGTCACTCCAAGCAGTCACTGGTGGTCGAGCTGAAATCTTTCGAGTCAAAGGCATATTTTGACTCCGAATCAAATCTAGAAGGAGGGAAGCGGATTATCGATGTCGAACCCAGTTCCATTGTCGCTACCACCAAAGTCCATCCAAGTGAACCAAAAGAACCGGAGGAAGGGAACACCTATTTCACTCACATATGTGGGTAAAGGGGGCTCCGCTTCATTTCATTGTCAATAGCGCCAGTCAAAAGAACCTGATTTCAATGGAGGTCATCAAGCAGTTGGACCTACCGTTGATACTACACCCGTAACCCAACACCATCGGCTAGCTTCACCAAGGAAGAGATATTTACGTCAACCAACAATTTCATCTTCCCTATGGCATCAATCCCTTCAAAGATGAGGTATTGTGTGATATTTCTCCCCTTGAAGTTTGTGATTTTCTTTTAGGACAACCATATTTTTGGAAGTGACATGCTCTATATGAGTCTAGACCCCACAATGTTATTATTACTTTGGGTAGACAATTGTACAGGATACCAGAGGTAGCGCCACCTATCGCTATTTATTCTATTTCTGTTAAGCAATGCAGTAAGGTCATTTCACAGACCGAGAAGTTTGTCTTTTATTTGATCCGTTCTCACAGTAAGTAGAAGGTCGCTACCACATCCGTGACCTCTACACAGAGCCTCTCTTTGCAGCAAAATCAAGTGGATGGAATTAGGGAAGAGTACAGAGACATCTTCTCCTCACCCACCAAGGTACCAACACACTGCCAAGTCAAGCATCCAATTGATATAACCCCTGGTGCACCTCTTTATAATGGACCAGTTTATCATTGCTTGTTGATGTAAAATGACAAAATAAAGCGTCAGATCTAAGAGTTTCTTCAAAAGGGGCACATCAGACCCAACTACTCCCCTTGTAGAATCCTATTTGTACTGGTGTAGAAGAAAGACAAGACTTGGTGGCTCTGCATTGATTACAACGAAGTAACAAAAATCATAGTCAGGAACCGGTACCCAATTCCCCGAATTGATGACATTCTTGACCAAATCAAGGGGGCCAAGTTATTCAACAAGATTGACCTAAAGTCTACCTACCACCAGGTTCCCATTGAACCGTCTGATGGATGGAAGACATATTTTGATGCAGGAGCATCACTCCAATGTCATCAAGCGCCAGCCAACCAACACACCCAACACGCATTCAATGGAGAGGAGAGGCGCAACCCTCTCACTTTCAAATTTCAAATTTGAATGTAATGTATTAAATGTTTGTAAGGTCGGTAGAGCCGAAGCCATGCCTTCGGGCATGCTATAGTTGGTGTCGCCTTAATGACTGACAGGTTTATGGGGATCTAGATCCAATTTGGATTAGATGGCCCATTCAATGTAATTCATTGTAATTAATGAGAGTTGGTGAGGATGGAGGGAAGCGCTCGAGGAGCCCCCTTTTATAAAAATATCCTTTGTATCTGTAGGCATTAGTCAGTAGAGAAAGCATTAGTCGGTAGAGAAGGATAGAAGTAAAGAATGAATAGAGAGAGAGAGAGCAGAGACTATGTTACAGTCCAAGCTCGAACACATTGTAATCAAACTTTGATGTTAATACAAAGCAGTTTTTCCTGCATATATGTGTTTCTATGTGTTTATGTGTCTTTCATGAATGTCATTTGTGTGTGTTATGATATGTTGTAGATGTATGAGTGGATTTGCATTTGCAGGGATAGATAGAATTTACTGTCTTTGATTTCTTTGATTCCAGGTTTGGTTCTTTGTGGCTTCATGCAAGAGGTTGCATGACAGAACACTGTGGGTTTTGTAAGCTAGTGCATAGAGTGCACTTCTGAATTCTGCGGAATTTAGGTAAAGACATTCTAGGAGGGCTCACCAGAGGAAATCTTGGACTCAAAGGAAAACCCTCGGGATTGTTGAACATCCTGAAGGAGAGACTGTGTAGAGGAGAGCACAGAGAGGGAAGACAGAACGTCTGAGGTTCTGTAGAAATCTGCCAGGAGGGCATCGAGTGAGTGCAAGGAGTGCACAGGAGGAACTCTGTTTCGAGTTCTGGGAAGACAAAACTACTGCAGGTTCTGTAGAGCTCTGCCAAGAGGGCATCGAGTGAGTGCATAAAGTGCACTAGGGAACTCTATTTCGAGTTCTGAGGAAATGGAAGTGTCGAGTTCGAAGACAACCAAAGTTACTGAACACTCTGTGGGATATGCAAGGTGTGCATTGAGAAAAGGAACGCCAAGAGGGCGTGAAGCATTTCTTTTCAAGAAATACTTTGGATCTGAGATTGAGGAAATATTAGCAGCACAAGGAGTGTGTGAGGGTGGACTTATTCTAATTCCCGAAGATTAGGAGGAATAGTGCCTTTGTGCACAGAGCAACAGAAGAAAGGAGTAGAAGGTCAAGAAACCTTTCGAGGTTTCTAAGTTGACTAAGTTCAGGAGGGGAAGCATTTCTATAACGTAAACGAGACCCAAAAGAACCAGTCTTGCAAGGGAAGCATCAAAGGCCGAGACCTTCGAGCGTCGAATTTCTTCCAAGGGAAGGGAAGAGGCACAAGCTTAGGAGGAGGAACACAACTGTTGTTGTATCTACACTGGGAGGAAAGATCTGGACCGTTGAATCTACGTCCAGGCACATAGGAGGAGAGAGTGGAAGGAGGATAGATCTGAACCGTCAGATCTAATGCCAATACCTGACAACCATTGGATTAGGCGAAGGCGCAGGGGGTTTAAACCCTTGGATATCCACACATTCAAGAATCGGGGGTTTGGAGGAGCAAAGGAGGCTACACCCCATACTTGCAATCACCGAAATACCTAAATCGCGTCAGCCGTTGGATCTGGAGCGCAGTGGCCCGAGAGCCGCTGGATCAAGGATACATGCATGGGATTTAGTCCCTAGGAGGTGCACATCAGATTAGATCGTGACCGTTAGACATCACGTAAAGGATCGATAGCCATCAGATTTGAAAAGAGGAGAATGAGGTTTAACCCTCAAAGAAGCAAAGGAGAGGACCCAACAAAATCCTGAAAGCATCGTGACTGTCCATAGGAAGACATGTGGCAAGCGGTCAAGGTTTTGGAAAAAGGCCCGAAATATTTCGAGCCTTCGATCCAGTTAGATCGTGGTCATCGGTTCCAGAAGGACCTGGGCCATTGATCTCTCAGCAGAGATATTTCGGCATTTCGTGGACCGGGGATTCAAAAGGGAAAGGAGGAATGCTTGTAGAATGATTCCCTGAATCACGAAAGCCGATAGCGCTTTGATGTTAAGCGTGTGGTCACAGAGTGGTGGTCACGTGGATGGAGGCTAAGGGAGGAGCTAGAGTCGTTAATCCCTTTTCGGCATTTTGGCAACCGAGAGTTCAAGAGTGAAGGAGTCGTGAGACAGGGAGTCCTGACTCGCGATATCGCGAAACCCCGAAAGCATTCGGAGGAATAGCACCAGGTCATAGGACCAGGTCACATGGAGAAGGTTTAAGGGAGGAGCCAAGGAGCGTTAGACCCTTTCGAGGTTCAGCATTTCAGAAATTATGAGGACAAGGAGCCTGGGCACTTTGCGTTGAACACTCCAAAGTCGCGAAATGCGAAAGGTACCTATTTGGCTTGGTTCGAGGTCATAGCGATGAGATCGCTTGGAGGAGGTGAAGCTCGCACCTTGTGCTTGTTCGCACAGGTGGGGTTTCCGAAGGACCTGTGGATCATTTGGGATACAATGAGAACCCACTGAGATGTTCCAGCTTAGCACAGTTGTGGAGATCGATCCTGCACGGATCTTGGCCTGAGGTAGGGGGTCTGCATCAAAGTGGTATCATAGCTTGATTTTATCTATATATTGCAAGCAGAGGGAGCCAGAGGAAAAGGATGAAAGAGTGTTGAAGCTCTGTGATGATTGTTGCAAGGTGCAAAATAGTCAATATACAGTCAGGAGGACTGTAGGAAAGGCTGGAAGCACTCACGGTTGCAGAGTGACAGCAACAAGTTTGCTAGGAGGGAAGACAGGAAAAGGAAGATGGCTACTGAAGGCCATGGACACGATGGAAAGAAGAACCACCACCAGTAGAGAAAATATGAGATGGATGAATATTTCGCTGAGATAAGGGTTAGAATGGAAGATCTTGCATTGCGGATGCAAAGCCGCATAAGGTATATGAATGGCCCATAAAGAGAAGGGTAAAGTGGTCAGTTCAGTATTTATTGGCCTGAAGGCAATGGAGACTGATGAAGGAATGGCTGAGGTGTATTAGAAGCCTCGATGATAGAGAATAAGTGGTTCACACTTGTGAACCAGAGACTAGGAGAAATCTCAGTGACGATGAGACTGAGATGAGATCGTTGGAGGATCTCATAGACTGCCAAGTGGGCAATAGAAAATTCCCAATCTGCCAAGTGAGCAGGGAGAAGGTGGTGAGATTGTTTGAAAGTCTCAGGAGCTCAGAAGTGAGTTCATGTCAGTAAGGAGTGCTGATGGAGATGGGATCGATTGATCTCATAGACTGTCAGGTGGGCAACAAAAAAATCCCATACTGCCAAGTGGGCAAGGGAGAGCAGATGAAATCAGAGGTGAGTTCATATCAGCAAGAGGAGCTGACAGAGAAGGAAGGTCAGAAAAGTATTCTAATGATTGGGGGAATTCGAGTATTCTTGCCAAATAGTCCAGTAGAGGTTAATACAAGCATTGTGCATGAGGGTATAGTGCAACAAGAATCTGAGAAGGAGGCCATGGGGCCAAATGATTTTAAAGTTAACTGTGTCTGTGATGCAAGTACGAAAAAGGAATGACAACCATCAGAGACTGTTGCCCAAGGAAAAGAAGATGAGCACATAGTTAAGATGAGCACACAGTTAAGTTGCCCAAGGAAAAGAAGATGGGCACACAGTTAAGATGCTCACTCCATGGGAGAAGGAGTTAGAAATGTTGGAGGATTGGTTAAACCATCCAGAGCTAGTCGATGAATGCCATGAGTAAACAATCATGGATATTTAGAGAGAAGAGTATTAAGAGAAATTGCTCAAAAATTTCAGCCATGGAGCTGAACAGATGATAACTGCAGTGTCGAGGCATGTAGCAAAAGATGAAGGAGAATTCCAGTCTGAGGAGTAGCTGGAGGAAGCTGGAATCCAACCAGTACAAGGCGAAATGGTAGAAGCAAGTCTGTCAGAGAAGATGACTGAACAACAAATCAGTCAAGAATATAAGACTGGAGAGCTGAATTTTGCAGTAGGGTGGCAAGTTGAGGCCACAGAGGAAGAATATAGTCTAGGGGATCGAGATGATCTACCCATTTGCAGGGAAAAAGTGCAGCGGAGCACGCTGCAAAAGGAAAGGCATCCATGGGAGCAGCTGGATGAGGAGATTGATAATATTAGAAGGCTGATGTCGAGGTCAGCAGCGAAAACTGTCAGTGAGGAGGAGCTAAGCAGAGGAGACCCTGCCATAGCAACAGGGCAATAGATGCACCAGCAGCAGCAAAGAAATGGAGCAGATGGATAGCTCCAGAGAACTGTTTGGGTTCCAGGTGGATTTCAACAGCGGTGTTGGGAAGCTCATGAGAAGGAGCTCATGATTTTTGCAGCTGAGGAGTATGATGTAGGAGCATCGCTCAAACATCATCAAGCACCAGCCAACCAGCACACCCAACATGCGTTCAATGGAGAGGAGAGGCGCAACCCTCTCACTTTCAAATTTCAAATTTGAATTTAATGTATTAAATGTTTGTACGGCCTGTAGAGCCGAAGCCATGCCTTCGAGCATGTTGTAGTTGGTGTCACCTTAATGGCTGACAGGTTTATGGGGATCTAGATCCAATTTGGATTATATGGCCCATTCAATGTAATTCATTGTAATTAATGAGGGTTGGTGAGGATGGAGGGAAGCACTTGAGGAGCCCCCTTTTGTAAAAATATCCTTTGTATCTGTAGGAATTAGTCGGTAGATAAGGATAGAAGTAAAAAATGCATAGAGAGAGAGAGAGAGAGCTGAGACTATTTTACAGTCTGAGCTCAAACACATTGTAATCAAACTTTGATGTTAATACAAAGCAGTTTTTCCTGCATATATGTGTTTCTATGTGTTTATGTGTCTTTCATGAATGTCATTTGTGTGTGTTATGATATGTTGTAGATGTATGAGTAGATTTTCATTTGCAGGGATAGACAGAATTTACTGTCTCTGAGTTCTTTGATTCCAGGTCTGGTTCTTTGTGGCTTCATGCAAGAGGTTGCATGACATAACACTATGGGTTTTGTAAGCTAGTGCATAGAGTGCACTTCTGAATTCTGCGGAAATTAGCCAAAGACGTGCCAGGAGGGCGCACTAGAGGAAATCTTGGACTCAAAGGAAAACCCCCAGGATCGATGAACATCCTAAAGGAGAGATTGTGTAGAGGAGAGCACAGAGAGGGAAGATAGAACGTTTGAGGTTCTGTAGAGCTCTGCCAGGAGGGCATCGAGCGAGTGCAAGGAGTGCACAGGAGGAACTATGTTTCAAGTTCAGGGAAGACAGAACTACTGCAGGTTCTGTAGAGCTCTGCCAAGAGGGCATCGAGTGAGTGCATAGAGTGCACTAGGGAACTCTATTTCAAGTTCTAAGGAAAGGGTAGTGTCGAGTTCAAAGACAACCAGAGTTACTGAACACTCTGTGGCCTCTGCAAGGTGTACATTGAGCAAAGGAATGCCAAGAGGGCGTGAAGCATTTATTTTCAAGAAATACTTTGGATCTGAGATTGGGGAAATCTCAACAGCACAAGGAGTGTGCGAGGGTGGACTTATTCTAATTCCCGAAGCTCAGGAGGAACAGTACCTTTGCGCACAGAGAAACAGAAGAAAGGAGCAGAAGGTCAAGAAACCTTTCGAGGTTTCTAAGTTGACTAAGCTCATGAGGGGAAGCGTTTCTATAACGTAGACGAGACCCAAAGGAACCAGGCTCACAAGGGAAGCATCGAAGGCTGAGACCTTCGAGCGTCGAATTTCTTCCAAGGGAAGGGAAGAGGTGCAAGCTCAGGAGGAGGAGCACAACTGTCATTGGATCGACACTGGGAGGAAAGATCTAGACCGTTGAATCTACGTCCAAGCACACAGGAGGAGAGAGCGCAAGGAGGATAGACCTGAACCGTCAGATCTAATGCCAATACCTGACAATTGTTGGATCAAGCGAAGGCACAGGGGGTTTAAACCCTTGGATATCCACACATTCAGGAATCGGGGGTTTGGAGGAGCAAAGGAGGCTGCACCCCATATTTTCAATCGTCGAAATTGCACCAGTCGTTGGATCTGGAGCGCAGTGGCCCAAGAGCCGCTGGATCAAGGATACATGCACGAGATTTAGTCCCTAGGAGGTGCACATTAGATCAGATCATGACCATCAGACCTCGCATAAAGGACCGATAGCCATCGGATCCGAAAAGAGGAGAACGAGGTTTAACCCTTGTAGAAGCAAAGGAGAGGACCCGACAAAATTCCTAAAGCATCGTGACTATCCACAGGAAGACACGTGGCAAGCGGTCAAGGTTTCGGGAAAAGGCCCGAAATATTTCGAGTCGTCGATCCAGTTAGATCACGGTCATTGGTTCTAGAAGGACCTGAGCCATTGATCTCTCAGTAGAGAGATTTCAGAATTTCGTGGACCAGGGATTCGAAAGGGAAAGGAGGAATGCTTGCATCGCGATTCCCCGAATCGCGAAAGCCGGTAGCACTTTGACGTTAAGAACATGGTCACAGAGTGGTGGTCACGTGGACAGAGGCTAAGGTAGGAGCCAGAGCCATTAAGCCCTTTTCAAGATTTCAGCAACTGGGAGTTCAAGAGTGAAGGAGTCGTGAGACAGGGAGTCTTGATTCGCGATATCGTGAAACCCCGAAAGCATTTAGAGGAATAGCATCAGGTCATAGGACCGGGTCACATGGAGAAGGTTTAAGGGAGGAGCCAAGGAGCGTTAGACCCTTTCGGGGTTCATAATTTCAAAAATTTTGAGGATAAGGAGCCGGGGCACTTTGCGTTTAACACCCTGAAGTCGCGAAATGAAAAAGGTGCCTATTTGGCTTGGTTCGAGGTCATAGCAATGAGATCGCTTGGAGGAGGTGAAGCTCGCACCTTGTGCTTGTTCGCACAGGTGGGGTTTCCGAAGGACCTGTGGATCGTTTGGGTTACAGCGAGAACCCACTGAGTTGTTCCAGCTTAGCACAATTGTGGAGATCGATCCTACGCGGATCTTTCCCTGAGGGTAGGGGGTCTGCATCATCTTTCAAATATAAAGAAGGTCTCTTCGAATGGACGGTCATGCCCTTTGGCCTAACGAATGCACCAAAAAATTTCATGAGGTTGATGGATGATGTATTGAGACCCTTCACCAACTCTTTTGTGGTGGTATATCTAGATGACATCCTCATATTCAGCAGAACTTGGGAGGAGCACATGCATCATATTCAACAGGTTTTGAGCACTCTGCGGCAACAGAAGCTATATGCTAACTTGGAAAAATGCTCCTTTAGCATGAACAAGGTCCAATACTTGGGATACACTATTAATGAACATGGGGTACATGTGGATCCAGCTAAGATCCAAGTCATCCGTGACTAACTAGCCTCGACCACACTAACCGAGCTTTCGAGCTTCTTGGGACTTTCCAACTTCTATCGATAGTTCGTGTTGGGAATCTCCCATATTGCATGGGCCCTCAGCCAAGTGACCAAGGGCGGTGGAAAGGAAAAGTTCACGTGGGGGAAGGCACAACAACGAGAATTTGATGATCGGAAGCATCACTTATGCTCAACTCTAGTACTCTCCTTACCCAATCTGCAATAATCGTTCAAGATTGAGACTAATGCATTCAACTATGTTGTAGGTGCAGTTCTCATGGAACATGGTCATCTGGAAGCATACCATAGTGAGACACTCTCAGATACTATCTAGAAATATCCCACCTATGACAAAGAAAAGTATTCCATTGTACAATCCTTTCGTCAATGGAAACATTACATTATGGGAAATGAGACAGTCATCCACACTGATCACAATCCTCTATAGTTCATATAGACACAGGGGAAGTTATAGAATGACCGCCATTAGAAGTGGTCCACATATCTACAGTAGTTCCATCTCAACATCAAGTATAAGACAGGGTGCACAAATCCTGTCGTTGAATACCTTAGTCGACCTCCCATGGCTGCACTCACCACCGTGCTCCATTCCTATGGGCATGAGGCATCTGAGTGGCCCCAACTTTATCAACAAGATCCTGACTTGGCCACCACCTATCATCTCTCGGGTACAGGCGTGAATGCCACTGATTTTCACATTTAGGATGGACTGTTATTCCATCTGGGCTACCTCTGTGTTCCTGCAAGTGAGCGTGCACAGATGATTTGGGAGGCTCACTACAGTCGGATGAAAGGACATTTTGGCATGAAGAAAATTATGGCCATTCTACAGAAACATTTTTATTGGCCAAAACTTCGACGCGACGTTAGAAAGTATATCATAAATTGTGGCCAAGATCTTCTTCGAACGATTGTGGGTCCATTATGGGATACCATAGACCATCATCTCCGATCGGGACAGCAGGTTCCTCAAGACATTTTGGTCGAGTCTTTGGTCATTGTTAGACACCAATCTCACTAAATCCACTTCCTTCGACCCTCAAATCGATGGCCAGACATAAGTCATCAATCGGATGATTGTGCACATCCTGCACATGTATAACTCTAAGAATCCAAGTAAATGGGATGTTATTCTTCCCTATATTCATCACAACTACAACAAGGCTCCCCATAGCTCCACCAGCCATAGCCCATTTCACATGGGGCTAGGATTCCAACCCTTGGGTCCCATTGATGTTTCACTACCTCTTGCAACCACACAAACATAATATTCTCATGTTCAGTCTGAGGCTGACAAAGCCACCAGATTCATTGAGCAGATTCAACACATCCGCCAATAGGTCCATGATATTTTGTATAAAGCCAATGCTAAGTATAAGTAGTCCCATGATCAACACCGAGTACTGCACAAGTTTCATGTGGGAGACAAGATCTGGTTACATTTGCAGAAAGAACGCCTTACGGGGCCCCATCGAAATCTTTGTCCACTTCTCTATGGGACTTACACTATCACCAAGGTTGTGGGAGACAATTCTTTTGAGCTCAACACTCCCCCCTTCCTTGGCTTGCACCCAGTGTTCAATGTGGACCTCCTCCGACCATATTTTCCACCATTATTGGACATCTCAAAGATCACATAATAGTTGACACCAATAGAGCTCAACCCTGAATGCATGGAACATGAATCCATTGATCATATAGTGGACACACAAGTCAAAGATTCTCACCCGCAGAGGATCCATCTTTATCAGGTTGTCAAGGCAGGGCATCTCTTACACCACGAAAAATGGCTCACCCAGGGAAAAATTCAACAGAAATTTCCTCACCTGATGGGGGAACTCAACACAATGGATACCATTGCTTCCTAAGGGGGGAGGACTGATCCAGGTGGATATTGGTGTCCACCCACCTATTCCAACTGTCTCCTTTTGACAGTTTTAGTTCAAAATGTTCTTATGTAATTCTTTGTAATTGTGGGTTCTTCTGTAATTCTTTGTAATTGTGGGTTATGCATTTAGTCTTGTTATCCCTAGAACAAGAACTGTATATATTTGTACAATTTTCCAAGAATGTATCTCCTTATTCACTAGGTCTGAGGAAGCTGTGATCTCAGCATATTCTTGTAAGCTGGGTCATTTTCCTTGTTTGGGAACCCAACAGTTTTTCCTAGCTTGTTGGATCATTATCACTAATACGAGAATCCAACAAGGTCTCATTTAAAGTCAGTCATTCATTATTGATGTAGTTGGGTTGTTTTCCTGACAGAGGAGCCCAACAAGTTTCTTGAATAATTGGGGTATCCCTCCCTAGTTTTGGGAACCCTTCAGATAGGTGTTGAGTCAAAAAATAGTCTATGTGCTCGGGGGTGGCATATGTGCCTATGGTTGGGTGACAATAATGTAATATTGTATATGGTGAAACAAGCACATTAAAATTCTAAAAGCCATTGTCCCTGGTACAGGAGCTCATCATTCTCATGCATTAGCATCATGTATGGCTCACAGTGTCCTGCAGTTTCCTAATGAGAAGACCTGGTTAGTGGAAAGTTAGGTCACCTTGACAAGAAGCAAAATTCGTTTGAATTATAACTCAGTTTTTCATATTAATACTTGGTAACCAACACCAAGTATATCTTACAAATATTCTGAGGATATTGTGGACTCAAAGGAAGTCAAGGCTCAGAGGGAGCCAATTTTCCCATGCAAGGAGCAATACATCTCCAAGATGGATAATACAAAAATAAAAGAAATAGTTCCAGTGCTAGATGGAGCAGTACATGAGTCGGAATATGGAGACATGACTACAATAGAAGTTACCTCCAAGAAAGAGGAAAAGCTACCTTCAGTGTCATTAATCGAGACACTCTTAGTTTCAGATGAAGTTGTTGTCGTGATAGAGTAGAGGAGCTATTATTAGTTTTAGAGAGAGAAGTTGTAGGTCCAAAGCCCTAGTCCTAGAAAGAATAGTTGTAGAGAGAGTAGAGGACATGCTCTCAAGAAGTGAGATGATTAGTGATTTGCAAAAACCACATAGAGCCAACACATGATTGAGAAGATTGAGTTGCAGCTGAGAAAGTGTACCAGTTTGGTACAATTTGATGTGAAAATTTGGTTCATTGATATATTTGAAAAACATGAGGACAAATATGTGTTTTGCGGTAAACACAGTATATGATTGAGTTGATACATGTTCGCCCTGTTACAAGGTACCCGAGGGATACAGTGGAATATGGACTCCGTTGTAATACAGATTGTGAGACTAGATTGCATGATTGTGCAGATTTAGTTTTGGGTTGGATGTTTCATCTTGAGATCAGTCATGACCTCATGGTTCAACAGAAAGAAATCTAGTATGGCGCTCAGTACGGCCGAGATAGAGTATATAGCAACATGTTTAGCCAATAGTGAAGCAGTGTGGCTTTGGAAATTGTTGACACGCTTGATCTTGAATGAAGAAGTGACTTGCATATGGTGTGAAAGCCATAGTTGTGTAAAGTTGTCCAAGTGTTCTATGATAAGTCTATGCATGTCGAGATCAATACCATTATTTTTGAGACATGGTAGAGAAGGGAGCAGTGAAGCTCCAGTATATTTCTATCGACGAATAGGTAGAAAATATGTTGACCAAGCCTCTATCAGGGACAAGCCTGAAGTGGTCCAAATAGATTTCTCCAGTAGTGGAAAGTGTTCCCTAGTAGCGGAAGTGATGTGTTCCCTAGTAGCAGGAAGTGATGTGTTCCCCATTAGTGGGAAGTGTTCCCCAGTAATGGGAAGTCATGTGATCCCTAGTAGTGGGAGTTACCCCAATGCAGGTTGGTATGATACTCCAATGCAGGATGATATGTTACCCCAACGCAGGTTGGTATGCTACTCTAACGCAGGCTGGTATGTTACCCCAAAGCAGGTTAGTATGCTACTTCAACGTAGGCTAGTATGTTACCCCAACGCATGTTGGTATGCTAATCCAATGTAGGCTGGTATGTTACCCCAGTGCAGGTTGGTATGCTACACCAACAAAGGTTGGTACGCTACTCCAATGAAAATTCATAACTTATTATGATGTATAGATTCATGAAATTCAACAAGACAATGGTCAAAGTGTACAGACATGCAGAAGAAGATTGTTCTTGAAGAATACCTTCCTAGCTAAGAGGGAGTGTTGAAGAATATGCAATTGCAGAAGATATTCTTATTATACTTATTATTGTATTTGATCATGTAGAAACCCTAACAGGGTAATTACAAATTGTACTTGTAAGGTCAGCCCCTTTGAGGCCAATACAAAACCCTAAAAGTCATTGTAAAGTCAATTTAGTCAAGTCGACCCTTATTGTGGCTAATGTAAAAGAAAATAAAGTGTATAAATAAGATAGGCTAGACACCTCATTCATACACTCACTAATTCAAGCAAAAGAGAGAGAAAAGAGTGCACAAGTCTTGGAGAAAGTGAGGGAGACACAACAAGGGTTTATTTGTTTTCTATCTTGGCATTGTTCTTGGTTGAAGAATCTATACATAAAAAAGTTGTTAGGTTTTCTTCCCCTAGAGGGTTTCCCAGGATAAAATCTGTGTCTATTTTGTTTATATCTCTTTCAATCATATTGTATATGTAGTTAATGAAATGAATAATCGTAATAACTAAAAGAGAACTATAATTGTTAGTTGCATAAGAAAATTTTCAACATAGGGTTCTTGTGACACTTGACGTATTTTTGGATCAATCCATGCCATATGTAACAATTAATTTGTGTTGGATTGTTACATTAGATCAAGTGATAACATACTCTAATAATACTACAAAAATTTTGATTAAATGCTACCTTGCCATGTCACAACAATTGTTAATCAAGAGCATAATCTCCAACTATTGCTAAATTGGTCATCTTATCTCTCCACAACTAGTGAATTGTTTATTCTGGCTCGTATCGATTTTGTTTCCTAATTAAGGCATAGACATTGTTATTGATCCCATAACTTTTTGGATTGTACCCATAACTATATCTTTGAAACAACGGTATTGAAGAGAAATGGTAATTGAATCTTTAACTCAAGATTCATGAATCAATGCCTTAAGGCAATTATGCGAGTTCAATTTCTATTATTCGTAAATGAATAATTTTAGTCTAGAGTAATAAATTGTGGACCAAATATATATATATATTTTAAGGGATCTTAATTTTTTCACTTTTTAT
This sequence comes from Picea engelmannii, assembly GCA_009831015.1. Classification (NCBI taxonomy): domain Eukaryota; kingdom Viridiplantae; phylum Streptophyta; class Pinopsida; order Pinales; family Pinaceae; genus Picea; species Picea engelmannii. Next base: position 1,385,498 of record ML790269.1, on the reverse strand, counting down.
AGCTCTTTGGCCTATATACTTCAAATTTTAGTGTCAATTTATGGATTTGGTGTTCAATTAATTATGTCAAATTTGTCTTTTAAGGGACAGATCACCCTCGTTTTTTTCACTCGAGACCAATCGACATTTACCATTATTATTTGGAAAACCCCTACCACTTGTACTTATCCACCTATCCTCCTATCTCTACCCATGACTTCCTCTCCATGTGAATACTTCCTTGCCTTCATCCACCAACTTGTTGCAGTGTGAATAGAACTCCATTCTTGAGAGATTATAAAAACATTAATATAATATGCAATTTTAGGCATAACCAAGGTTCAATTATTGACCATTAATCAAACGTCTCATACATGTACTGCTACCTACAACATTACCATTTAAGTTATGTATGTAAAATAACAATGTTGTCAGATTCAATGTACTCAGATGTAGACTGGAAAATTTTCTATTCTTATAAATAAAGGATCAACATTGATGGCTATGGGCCCCAAGGCCACTGGATTAAATATACTATTCCACAACATCCAATTTCTTCTTGTTTGGTTAGGTTATCCATCTTTGTTCACATTCTAACTTTGAAAAACTAACTAGATGGCATGTGATGCATTGAGTTTTTCCAACAACATCAATGAAAAATTCTATTTACAACATTACATGTTGATTCTGCACCCATGATTATATTAATGATTAACCCAAACCCTTTGATACTTTCCCCATGTTTTGATTTTTTTCTTTGACGTTGTTTTCTAAGATTTACTACATTAAACATCCTATGTTAAATATAGGTGATATTAAACATAACCCAAAAATTTGCAAATCATTTTCAATAAATTCCTCTCAAGTGTGTGGAGGCTCTTCAACAATCTAAACTACATGGAGATATCTCTTTGGTACATGAATATTCCACAAACAAAACCTTGCTAAAATAGGTTGAGATGTCTATGTTTGCAAGTGATCTGGAATGCCCGAGAGGTCCCAGGTCTGCCAGCTCCCTGATGCATCCCACGAAGAGATGTCTGCCACTTTGGTGAATCTGCGCTGAGTTAGCCACTCGTGGATCTCCTTGAAATCGTCTAAAATGTTGAGGGGTGTGTTGCCCATGATGTTGTCTTGCCACAACATGGTTTTTTTCCCATTCCTTGGGATTCGATAAAGGTGCTTTTGGAAGGAATCAAGTCCACGACGACAGAGATTCCAGATCGAAGTGCCTTTGGGAGTATTTTCTTCCTGGGGATTTCTCATAGAGGCACCATTGAGGTATTTTTTCCTTAGGATTTTTCTTACAGGGTGTCAGCGATTTGTATAAAGATTCCAAAGGATTTTGCCACCCAGTGCCAGGTTTGCAACAAAGGATCTCTAACCTTGCTAATATTCCTTCCTTCTAGCCCCAAAGGCGATCACGACTTAGATTTCAAAGATGATTCGAGACTTTCTCTGGTGTGGAGGTAAAGGCAATCAAAAGAAATACCACTTGGTCAATTGGGAAATTGTCAAACGCCCATATTTTGAAGGTGGCTTACAGGTTAGAGATGTCGAGCTTGCAAACCTAGCACTGGGTGGAAAAATCCTTTGGAATCTTTATGAAAATCGTCGACACCCTGTAAGCAAAATCCTAAGGAAAAAATACCTCAATGGTGCCTCTGAGAAATCTCCAAGCATAAAATACTCCCAAAGGCACTCTGATCTGGAATCTCTGTTATCGCGGACTTGATTCCTTCCAAAAGCACCTTTATCGAATCCCAGGGAATGGGAAAAAAACCATGATGTGGCAAGACAACATCATGGGCAACACACCCCTCAATGTTTCAGACGATTTCAGGGAGATCCACGAGTGGCTGACTCAACGCAGATTCACCAAAGTGGCATACATCTCTTCGTGGGATGCATCATGGAGTTGGCGGACCTAGGACCTCTCGGGCGTTCCATATCACTTGCAAACACAAAAAACTCTCCTCCTAGTTGCGCTAACGGACTTAGCTCCTGTCCTGCTCCTCTTGTCGGATAAATGGGGCTGGGGCAAGACTGGATTCTTCACCGCAACGCAAGGATTTACTTCTCTTCAATCCCCCCAAGCTCTGATTGAGTCAACAACCCTCTAGAAGCAGGTTTGGGATCCTCTTGGCCTTCCTAAAATAAACTTCTTCTGCTGGGTTTTAATGCACAGGAAAGTTTTGACAGACAAAAATCTGGCAAAATGAGGCATTATCGATCCTTATAGATGCTCCATGTGTTATAATGCTCTTGAAACGATGCATCATCTATTTGTGGATTGTCCATTCACCCAAGAAGTATGGAAGATATCCCTTCAAGGCCTCAATGCCACAGTTCCGAAACATATCTCAGTGGTTAACTTATTCTCCTCCTGGAAGGCACGCTAACCTCAAGAGATACAAAGTAGTTCAAATTGGAAAAGATTTTGGCAGGCCATCCCCAAATACATTTGCTGGAAACTATGGTTGGCCATAAACGATTTGTTGGCAAATTCAGTGGATAGAATGCAGTGATGGTTGTTGTCATTAATGGAAACAGTAGAGACAGTAGGATAAGAAGGATAAAACCCCGTAGGGATTTAGAAGTAAAAGCTCAGGAGGAACAGCCTTGAAGAAAACGCGCACANCAAGAACTTAAAGAGGAAAAAGGAAGAAGAGTCAGTGACCGTTGGATCCCATCTAAATTTCCCGAAAGAACCAGGACCGTCAGATCTGTTGAAGCTGCGAGAGAGATAAACTCATCGGAGAATCGGCGATAGAGAGTTTGAAATATCCAAATCACTTAACATTGAAAACCCCGAAATCGCGATATGCGATTTCGCGATTTAATCGCAGCCGTTAAATACAAGCAGGGATCTGGACCGTTTATTCGTGTGGACGCATGTCAGCCTGGAGGCACCATCGGAGAATCGGCGATCGAGAGTTTGAAATATCCAAATCACTTAACATTGAAAACCCCGAAATCGCGATATGCGATTTCGCGATATGATCGCAACCGTTAATCAAGAAGGGATCTGGACCGATTACTTGCATGGACACGTGGCAGCCAGGAGGCCTCATCGGCAATTCGGGAATCGAGAGTTCATAATACAAATAACACAATGCATCAAGAACTCCGAAATCGCGAAATGCGATTTCGCGAAGTGATCATAGCCGTGGGATAAGAATGAATCTGATCCGTTGATCATAGCCATGTTCGGAGTTTCAGGGTTCGGGTTTTGGTATTGACAAAAACCTTGAACATCATACATCGCGAAATCGCGATACGCGATTTCCCGATAAGAGGTATAGGCTGTGGGCCACCCAGGAGTAAGTGGAGGACAGGTGTAAGTTGTACAGAGGAGATCGGG
>ML790269.1:1346502-1358007 GCA_009831015.1 Picea engelmannii | reverse complement strand
TCTTCCTCAACTTACCGCCTTTGCCTCCTAGTGACAAGTGTCCCTCACTCCTCCTCTCTTATTCCCCCATCACATCTCCCGCTTCCCTCCTACCCTTCACCACCGCACACCTTTCCTCCACTCTCCCAGGTGTCGCATCCCCTTTCCCTTTGCCTCTCTTATCTCCTGACACTTGTACCCACATGCTCCATGTCACTTCCACCCGTGTCCTATCCATTTTCCTGTGGCACTTCTCGTCTGGTGCCACAACCCCCATTTCTCCTCCACCTGGTGCTTCCACCTCAGCACCCCTCGTCTCACCTTCACATTGTTGGCGCCATCGCCCTCCCCATCAGATCCTCGTCCACGTTCGCAGGCCGGACCCCCTTGTAGCAGTCCAGCGAAGTAGCAACGGCCAAGGAAAGGACGCCACATTGTCCAAGTGCAGAATTGACCGGGTCTTACCTGATCCCGAGAAAGAAGTTATTGAGGTAGTTGACAGTGGTTGAACGTCATCTCCTTCCATAAATAGAAGGTCAGGAAAGAACAAGTGCAGAGGTAGACTTTCAGTCCATCCTGACAAAGATCGTGTCTGACGGATGACTGCATGGGCAGTCTGCCCAACGTCTGCATGCGCAGCATGACAGAGAAGCTTGTCAATGTAATGTCTTGAATGTATGACATGATGGTGTCTCAAAGAGTCCAAGCCAGTCTAATTATATGAGGCATTTTTTCCATTTTTGTTGGTATCGATGGTAGAGCTAAGCTCTCGATTGTAAAGTTTTGATGAAGCACTAGTTTTCCGGGTTATGCATTTGTATCTGATATTTCTTGTTTAATGAAAGTCATCTCCTTTTCATCTTTCTAATGACTTTGTTAGAACACTCGGAATTGGAGGATCCAGTCGAGGGTCATGGTGTTGTAGGATGATGTAGGTTGGATCATTGCAATACTTTCACCAGTTTTAATCGGTTTTATGTATTGTATTTTCCTCCTCACACTGAGTAGCTCGAAATTGGAGGATCCAGTCGAGATGTTACTCTAGCCGTTGTGATGCAGGTTTGATCATTGCGTTACTGTAACTGTGTCATTTAGGCACATTTCAATGTTTTGTTCTTTCTTCCCCAAGCTGCTAGAAGGCCCGATGCCCATAGCAGTCGTGTTCACCATTCTCACCAAGTCTTCCCTCTGCCCATTTTAAGCTCAACTTACTGATTGAGGTTAGATCAAGACCTCACCTATTCATTCATAGCCTGGTCCAGGATTCTGAGTTAAAGAAATACTGTTCTGAGTATTCTCTCTTTCGATCACCCTTTTATGAATAATTGTGACATATAAACGGATGGGTATCAGGCTTACTCCTGCCACAATCTAGAAGTGACTTCTACTGGGAAAACCAAACCTTGCTATGATATCCTCCAGGAAGCCGATGATTACCTTGTGTGAAGCACTCCTGGTGAGGATAACTTCTATCCACTTGGTGAAATAATCTATTGCAGTTAAAATCCACCTGTGTTGGCCACTTGAAGTAGGATGAATTTCCCCAATGAAGTCCAACCCCCATTGTTGAAAGGGTCCTGAAGCTACTACAAGATTTAGTGGCAAGGATCTGAGTTGCTGCTTTCCTGAGAAATTTTGACATTTGACACAGGCTCTGATTTTCCTGCAGACATCAGTAAATAAAGTGGGCCAGTAGTACCCAGCCCTGAGAATTTTGTAAGCTGTGGTTTTCCAGAAATGATGTCCCCCACATAGGCTATCATGAAACTCAAACATAATCCTTTGGGCCTTATATGGGTCTAGACATCTCAGAAGCACTCCTAGAGGGTCTTTCCAATACAAGACCTGGTCAATAAGGCAACACTTGATTGATTTGAGCTTTACAACTCTTGCCTTACTCTTCCCCATTCCATCAGGTCAATAAGGCAATACCTGATTGATTTGAGCTTTAAATCTCTTGCCTTACTCTTCCCCATTCCATCAGGGGGCTTTAAGTCTTGCAGAAAATATATAATGTATCCATACCAGATGCATTCTGCCAAGAGGGGACTGTTCTGAGATCTTTTATCGAACAACTTGGAGGAGTAAGCCTGATACCCATCAGTTTATATGTCACAATTGTTCATAAAAGGGTGATTGAAAGAGAGAAGACTCAGAACAATATCGCTTTAACTCAGAATCCTATACCAGGTTATGCATGAACAAGTGAGGTCTTGATCTAACTTCAATCAGTAAGTTGAGCTTAAAATGGGCAGAGGGAAGACTTGGAGAGAATGGTGAACAGCTTGGGGAAGAAAGAACAAAACGCTGAAATGTGCCTAAATGACATAGTTACAGTAACACATTGATCAAACCTGCATCACAACGACTACAGTAATAGCTCGGTTGGATCCTCCAATTCCAAGCTACTCAGTGTGAGGAGGAAAATACAATACAGAAAACCGATTAAAACTGGTGAAAGTATTGCAGTGATCCAACCTACATCATCCTACAACACCATGACCCTCGACTGGATCCTCCAATTTCGAGTGTTCTAACACAGTCATTACAAAAATGAAAAGGCGTTGAATTTCATTAAACAAGAAATCTCAGATACAAATGCATAACCAGGAAAACCAGTGCTTCATCAAAACTTTACAATCCAGAGCTTAACTCTACCATCGATACCAACAAAAATGGAAAAAATGCCTCATATACTCAGACTGGCTCAGACTTTCTGAGACACCATCATGGCATACATTCAAGGCATTACGTTGACAAGTTTCTCTGTCAGGCTGCGCATGCAGACGTTGGGCAGACTGCCCATGCAGTAGTCTATCAGATGCGATCTTTGTCAGGATGGACTGATAGTCTACCTTTGTGCTTGTCCTTTCCCAGCCTTCTATTTATGGAAGGAGACGACGTTCAACCACTGTCAACTACCTCAATAACTTCTTTCTCGAGATTAGGTAAGGCCCAGTCAATTCTGCACTTGGAAAACGTGGCGGCCTTTCCTTAGCCGCTGCTACTTCGCTGGTCTGCTATGAGGGGGCCCGACCTGTGAATGTGGACGAGGATCTGATGGGGAAGGCGATGGCGCCAACAATGTGAAGGTGAGACAAGGGGTGCTGAGGTGGAAGCACCAGGTGGTGGAGAAATAGGGGATGTGGCACCAGACGAGAAGTGCCACGGGAAAATGGATAGGACACAGGTGGAAGTGACATGGAGCATGGGGGTACAAGTGTCGAGAGATAAGAGGGACGAAGGGAAATGGGACACAACACCTGGGAGAGTGGAGGAAAGGTGTGCGTTGGTGAAGGTAGGAGGGAAGTAGGAGATGTGATGGGGGAATAAGAGCGAAGGAGTGAGGGACACTAGTCACTGGGAGGCGAAGGCGGTAAGTGGAGGAAGAAGTAGTAAGAGGTTTTAGGGGGACCCACATGAAGCCGCCCATTTTGGAACCCCCCCCCCCCTATTAAAAGAATAATGGCAAGGGGCGTTCAGAATCAATCCTCGGCCGCAGATCTAGGCACTTCAATCCCAACCGTTCAAACTTGCGCATTCTCATTCCAGACAACCCCCCCCATTAAAGGTAGAATGGCGGGGGGGTCCAGAATTGGACCTCGACCGTAGATATGAGTGCATGGATCTCAACTGATCAGATCCATGCGCCTTTTAAACAAATGCACCCAATCACAAACTTAGGAGAAGTGGGTTTTGACCCATTTCTTGCCACCTTTTCGCCAAAGAGGGTCGCCTGTTAGGAAAACAACCCCCTTCATGATTATGTGATAACAACCCGTAAACTTCTTGATCACGGTATGATCATGGTATGCTTAGTACAACACTTTTTTTTAAATAACCGATAAACTTCTAGAACATGATATGCTTAGTACAACACTTTGTTTTAAAGAAACCTTGAGGAAATATTCAAGTAGGTGGCTCCTTCCATTTTTTTAAGGTAAGTAATTGAGGGTCATCTTTGAAATTGATTTTGAGAATTTTTGCAATTACATTAGCTACTACACAAAATGGAGCTTCAACTTGGAAGGAGGGTGGAGGGGGATAAAAGTATGTTTCAAAGAACCCTTGATGAAAAATTCAAGTAGGGGCTCCTTCCAATCTTTTAACGAATTGAGGGTCATATTGAACTTGATTTTGAGCATTTTTACAATTACATTAGCTACCACACAAAATGGAGCTTTAACTTGGGAGGAGGATGGTGGGGGATAAAAGAGGGAAGTGATCAATTAGTACTCTCCCTAGTGCTGGCACCCCTTGCAAGGATAAAGGGAAAAGTAACAACTTTGGTTTTTTTTAATGTTAAATTTATCACATTCAACAGGTCATATAAGTTATCACATATGCATCGGCTAGATTTCACATTCAACAGGACATATAATTTATTACAGATGCATCAACTTCATAGGTTTGTGCTCGAAGTAAAATAGCTTTGCAAATTGATACATTTGAAGATTTGCACACATGGCTGTAAATTTCTACTTTTTGGTCACAAAGTGATTATAGATGGCACAAGTTTTCTCTGGGTAGCTTAATCAATTAGGAATCTAAGATTCTGTGTTCTTGTATCAATTGCTTTAGCTTCCTCTTGTAAAGCCATAAATATCACTATAGTTAATTCTTCTGTCCTAAATTTCTAATCATAGTTACAAAGTTACACAAGGTTTTTTAGAAATTATGCAAAATTTGTGTATCTTATAATCTCCACAGACTGTAAAGTACCGGAACATGAAACCGAGTCACTAAAATCCTTGATCTTGAGCTATATTTGAGAAGGATATCTAAATCCAAAAGCATATCTTACATCTAAAATCCTAAGCACTAGGTAAGAAACATATTTATTTTATATATTTTTCATTTTCTGGTGCAAGTCATAAAACATCCACTTACAACTTATACTCATGTCATCCAAAATCATTTCCTTATTTATTTTTCTATACATATCAATGTGTTGACAAATTTTAAAAGTTCTGGTTCAACATTCATAGAGATCATTGCAACACAGCCAAAACCATTCATTGTTATTCAAGTTTCCAGCAAAATCTATACAATTTACCAAACCTTTTCATTTACAGATATGTGCTCAAATTTGTAATGCCTCTGACTTTACTAACCAAGGCTCTACCATCTTGAACAATATTTGGAAATCATGGAAGGATGCACATCTAACATGGATTTTTCATTAGTTTAGACATTTGTTATCCATATAGAAGCACAATTTGGGGCTTTAGGAACCCTTGGGGTTCTCTTGGTTCTTTTGTCAGGCTTGATGGTAGGCTTATTTCCAAAAAAATGAATAAGAAAATGGAATAACTTTTGATATGCAGAACATCATAATTGATTCTTATGGAGGGACACTTCCAATAGGTTCACTTACCATAAAAAGCATAAGCCCACCAACCAAGAAATAATTAATGTAATCAATTTCTTGAACAGATTTAAAGCTGCTCCCAATGGGAATCAACGGATTTTGAAAGATCATATTTGGCCCAGGGGTAAATTTATCCTTTGCTTTTAATCTTATTTCTTATATAATCCAAGCAGGCACACAATCCATATCACTTTGGCCCAAGGGTAAATGTATCCTTTGCTTTTAATCTTGTTTCTTATATAATCCAATCAGACACACAATCCATATCATTGTGAATTGAAATCTCGATGGTTGACCACGGATAATGAAGAACAATGGTTGAGGAGGATTAATCGATTTGGTCAACTCACGTGCCTCTAAACTTAGTCTTCCTGGGTAGAAATTATTACACATATTTTGGTATTGTGAGTGCACCAAACAATATTGGTCTTATAAAAGGCAATGTTTCATGATAATTTCTATCATACCTGTATACAATGGAGATTCAGTCTTACGATGATCCTTAGCTCTATAAGAAGATAGGTGTGATGGCTTTGGCATGTACTCTGGCTCATTACTCTATCCTATTGATGAAAATTGAGATGTAAAGCTACTTTGAGGGTTCTAAAAAGGGTTCCAGTAGAATGGATTCCCAAATTTCTGGGGATGACTAAGTAACTAACATTTATGCTAAGCACCTTTCTTAGAGAGTACATCGTGTCCTCTGTTGGATATGCTTAGCTTCTTCAATGTGGTGGTAGAGGAAATCCAACAATGTGAGGGCTTGCTCTTTCTACTTTGTATTAACTTATAAGACTAAGCCTTTTGCCAAACTTAAATTTTCATCTTTAACCACTATTTGGGGTAAAGGTCAGTGCCAGGAGACAATGATCATACACGAGTTGTGAAGTGCTCAAGAAAACAAGTCGGTACAATATCTGCAACATTCACATTTGACAATGTTCAAAAATTTCAGACTCAAAAAACATCAAGTCATACATCTTTCTGTTTAGTATTTCCATAGATATTTATTAGATTATTAAATTGATAATTATAATACTCATCAAGTTAGTATGGAAATCACAACTGAAGAAACAAAGGCAAACATGATGTTTAACAACTCAATTATGAATCCCTCAAGCTTCCTCAATGTTAGAGATATTTTGGAGGTATTGCCAAGACATGGGAAAAGTAGTGTTTAGTACAAGCAATCTCTTTAATTTGAGCTACATAATGAAAAGACTATGCTTTTGAAATAAATTTCCCACCAAAGAAAAAATGTATTCCTCTGTCAGACATATGTCAAGGTTATGATTCAGTATTGTATTCGAAGGAAAAATATATTCCTCTGTCAGACATATGTCAAGGTTATGATTCAGTATGGAATGCAGGTGCACCGGGATGAAACATGTTTTAAAAAATTCAGACTTATAAGAATATGGTTTGTGAGCTTAATATCGGGAATTTACCGCAACTGGTACTATACAAATCTTAATGTTGTATTGAAACAATTTAAGCATATCATGTTGGGGGTGAACAACATAATTTTTTAGATAATCGTGGAAAAGCGGTTTCTATAAAAGTTACATGTTTTCAAATATGATGTCAGTGACAAGAGACAATGCTCATACATTACAGGTTAAAAGTTGGGATTCATCTTTGATCCTTCACAGGTTAGAAAGCTAGTACAAACACAATTCAATGATATTTTTAGCGAACTTACTTGATAGCCTGAAGAAAGACGTTATTCCATATTAAGCATTATCTCAATTGCAAAGTAAATCCAACAACTGCAGAAATTAGGGTCATGTTGAATAGGGTGTCATTCCCACGATAACCTCTTTCGCCATGATCCAGACCGTTCTGTGTTTAGAACTCTCTTCTCCGCCTCTCTCTATCTTACATACATCTGAAACATTCCAATGTTGTGTTGCCAAGCAACATATAAGAAAAATCAAGCTATGATGAAAATGCACATCATAAGCCTATGGAAAGATCAAGAACAATATCCCTATGAAGTATAATGTTTGAACCAGGGATGTTTCTTGGGGAGACAAGTACTTAGTAGAGGAAATGAAAGACATAAGTCTATTAAAAAATCCATATAAATTGCGTTGTAGAAAGAAGGATATGTGGGAAAAGAAAAATAGCAAATGGATAAGTAGTAGATAAGATAGAATGTACAAGGGCCAGAAAAAAACTGAATGCTTACCTTTAGGTATGACACAGAAATTGATTTTGGCTTGCCAACATGAAAATAAAACACCATCATTATAAAGGAGGATACATCGGAAAAGAATGAAAAGAATGAATAAGAAGTAGAGAAGGTAGAATTTACAAGGCCCAGAAAAGAAACTGAAAGCTTACCTTCAGGACAGACATGGAAATTGTTCTTGGCTTGCCAACACAAAAATAAAACACCCTCATTATGTGGAAAATTTGACCTGTGTTTTTCAAGTCTCAGCAGTACTTGAAGATGACATTACAGTAGGAATAAACAGAGAACTAGAAAAAATAAGAATAGGGTTCAACCAGCTAATATGGAATATAAAAGAGATGAAGAGTTGGAAGAAGGACATTGCAAGGCTTGTAATTCATAAACAATGAAGAGAGTCCCGAGTGTTAACTTGTTGGAGTGCAGAGCATATGTTCACATAAGGGAAGCAACATCAGAATTTTTAGCCAAGTTAAAGGCAATAACTATCAGTTGTTCAATGCAAGACACAATTGTTTCCAACAAGCAACAAGGTAAAAGACAAAACATCGGGGAACAACAAATGTAACTAAAGTAAGGGTGACAACAGGAAGGGGAGCATCTTGCGGTGATATTTTTTGAAGTTGTTAACTTGTTTCTCTCTTCTCCCATCCACATTAGAATAAATTGGTTTCTAAGGTTTGAAGGCTAGCTGTGAACATGTATACATTTTCAGCATTTATTCCATCGGGTATTTGATCTCAAAGATATCAATTAAATGCATTCAAATCTACCCTTTCCTACCCTTCCCCATCCTACAGTATTTAATATTTATCTATTTGCTCAAATTACATTTTTGATAGTAGATGTCAAAGAACCAATTATAAAGACTGCATTTATGCCATCATATAGTTGGTCTCATAGGTATCAATCAAATGCATGAGATCTCTCCTTTCCTACATTTCCCCATCTTGTGTGCAAGATTGGGTATCCTACAGTATTTATCTATTTGCTCAGATTACATTTTGACAGTAGACGGACACAAAATCAATTCCAAAGACCGCTACAACAAAAAAGAAAAGAACTGTAGGCAACTGTAACATGAGACGACAACTGCATTTATCCCATCATCTAGTTGGTCTCATAGATATCAATTGAATGCATCATATCTCTCATTTCCTACCTTTCCCCATCTTGTGTGCAAGACTGGGCAACCTACAACATTTAGCTATTTGCTCAGATTACATTTTTGACAGTAGATGGCCACAGAACCAATTATAAAGACGACTACTAAAAAAGAACTGTAGGCAACTGTATCATATTCTGTTTTTTCTTGCCATGGGGTTTGAAATGAATATCAATAGTAGCAATCTCATACTACACCTGTGCAAAGCCGGTGGCTCAGGCCTTACATGATGGGCCTGTACAATCTCCCTCAATTTCGATTTCCCCTCCTCAGTCATCAAATCCCTGTATTCAATGAGGTATCCATGGCCATTGCCAACTTTCCGAACAACGATAGCAGGAAAGAGGGTTCCAGTAAACCCCTCTTCATCGCTTGGAACCTCAACTCGATGACCCTTTTTCAGACTCGATAGCTAGCTGCTTTGGTCCTTTTTCATATTCAACTGGTAAGTTAAAACCAATTATTAGGGATTATATGTTAGAGTGGCTTACCACGTTCCGTGCTATCTCCAAGGAAGAACTCGTTGGAGCCTGCCCGAACTTTTCACCAAGCGTATAAAGCATTCTTTACCATATTCGTCCACTCGCTGCTAAGTTGGGTGGTCGTGTACAAGTTGAGGATGGAACTCTTCCGCTTGGCATTTCTACTCAACATCTCCTGGGGAATCATCGTCGTCACCTAGTTCATGTACATCATGAATAGCGACAACTGCAAGTATTTGTGGATGGGATTCTCCCTTCAGGATTTCCATGGTTTGCCTGGAGTGAAGGCGGTGCAGCAGAAGGCAGTGTGGTCTGTGACGAAGGCAAAGCTTATAGCAGCTAATGTGCATCTAATCCGTAACAAGTTGGAGTCTGAGTCGGTGCATCTAAACCGTAACAGGTTGGAGTCCGAGTCGGGGAGGAAGAAGACACGTGGAGGGAGAATATTTGTCAAATATGACGGACATGTGGCAGACTCTGATATGCTCTCAACATATGACGAAAATCTCGAGAGGAACCTCCCCTTAAAGAACGCCTTCGACGTAACGAGTGTACTTTCAAATTAAAACTAGCATACCCCCGAAGTAGGGGAAAGGAAACACCGAAGTGAATTGAGGAGGTGGGTGGTTATGTTGTTAAAGAGTGTGGGGTTTGGGACCTGGGTTGAGTTAGAGGGTGTTGGTGGAAAAATATACAGGGTTTTTCATGTGTTTTAGGCCCCACATGGCCAGGAGCACACTAAAGCTCCCTATATATCGATGAGCATCCAGACACTCTGAATTTCTAGTTCAGAACAAACTATTATGCATGCATTCTAGAGCCACACATATCAAATTCAAGTTGGCGGTCAAGCTTCAAATTCATTCAACAAAACACTCAACAAAGCTGAAAAGTCACTTAAGTAAAATTGAAAAAGGATTCCTCAAAAGCAAAAATAAAGATAATACAAAACTTAAAAGAAAAGTTGTTTTTGAAAATCACTGATGAGAGAACCCAACATTATATGCTAGAAGAAAAAAGTACTCTCCTTGTTAAGTTGAAAATAAAACATTGAAGGTAGTTAAAATAATCTACTTACATGTTTCTCTTATATTGCAAACTTAGACCTTATGTTAGGCCATTCATCAAGGTTCAATTATCCTCAAAGGCAACTATTTGGCCCAACCAAAATTGTAATTTCTCTATTTGAATATAAAAGTAATTCTTTTTTTTTTCCTAGAAAAGCAGTTGCCTTTCTATTCAATTGAATCAAAGGCAAATTTCCAATACATATAGGCTCGAAGCCATTACAACATACTCATTATGAGTTTATCATGTCATTTATGGGAATAGAACCCAGGTGGGGAGGATAATAATCATTCCGAGTCACAATCATCCAAGCTAAACCCAATTGACAATAAAAAAACAATTCTTAAACTAAAAATAAAAATCAACAGTAATGATCACAAAAAAATCCCGGTGAAAAAACATAGCCATGGGCAAACCCATCCATCCATCCTCCACCTCGAGGTTGCCAAGAAGGAGGATGCATGTCTTACGCTCAATATTTGATAGGTCAGCCATTTGTGGGAACTTGTGAAGATAATATATGTATGAGTTTAAAAACCTATAGTCGATGTATCACCCCCAATACAACAAGACTGTAGAAGGAAACACACTTCTCTCAGTGCACAAATAATAATTAAATAAACAACTACTCATCATTATCGCGTCTAAACCTTATTTTCTTCCACAGATAGAGTGATCCGAAATCGGATTCAGCAGGCTGTCAGGGCATGAAAAATGCTCAAAAATGAAAGTGCTCGGAAACTGACGAAACCAACACCATTGCGTCTGGCTCGTCTTCCTGATTCCGGTGGTATAATTTTTATCGCAAACGGAGTCCCGATGAGGAAGATATCGCATTCTGTCCGTCGAGCCAAACAGGGAAAAATTTGGAATGCTGACTGTACCTGTCCGTACAGTCCGTACAGACACGTGTCAGTCCGTACAGCTGACGTGGCGGCCGTACAGTGACGTGGCAGGACTGTACAGGACACGTGGCAGCTCCTGGGCGTGACACGTGTCATGCATTTTTGGCATTTTTGAAACACGGTTTGACCAATCTGGAAGTGACACGTGTCACCACTGGATGGGTGACACGTGGCACCTGCTGACGTCAGCAGTATGCATGGCGCTGACTTGTCAATTGATGACGTGGCAGGCATTCATAGGCAGACAGTTGGACGAGTAAGATTGTGACACGTGGCATTATGGTGGACGAATGGAAGGGTGCCACGTGGCCCAATCATGGGCCGCCACGTGGCACCCCCGG
>ML790269.1:1289026-1339430 GCA_009831015.1 Picea engelmannii | reverse complement strand
TATATATATGTCATCGGATTTGTTTTTATTCAATGTTTGCAGTGTGAAGACCGCCATATATTTTATATGTGGTTGGGGATCTTTGGAGTCATTGATCATTGGTGTATGAACAAACAAAATGTTCAGGCAGTCATTAGAAGGGCTTAAACCATTTGAGTCGTAAAATTAATCAAGGATTCGTACTAAAGTTTCTGTCTTGAACTCAAGAAAGAAGCACTAAAATTCTCGTTGCACAGAAGTCCAAAACCTATGTTGCAGCTATTACAAAATATTTACTAACTCGGTGGGAGGGGGCACCTGGCAATGGAGACACCCCCTTGTTACTTTCTTCACAAAGTCCATGCCCTCGCTGTGCTTGTTCAAACAGACTAGTACCAAGAAACGTAGGAAAAAGATATGTCCAACCCATGGTAGTCGAGTCTGAAAGAGACGACAAAGGTATGTCCAACAAACTGTTTAGATGGTGCACCACTAACCAGGGGATTGATATGTGACAACATTTGGCATTACACTTAAAAGTAGATCAAGACCCTGGAATCCAACTTCAACAAAGGAAAGGACTACTGTGAATTAAAATATTTTGACAACTGTTACAAAGTCAAATTGGAACAATGATCAATTCTCAGTACTCTAAGATGAGAGCTTTGAAATCAATCATGTGGTTTTCTCTATTAAAGAACTAGTTGTTAGATGGTGCACCACTAACCAGTGAATTGATATATGATAGAGCATTTGACATTACACTTAGAAGTGTAGCAAGACCCTGGAATCCAACTTCAACAAAGGAAAGGACTAATGTGAATTAAAATCTTTGATAACTGCCACAAACTGAAATTGGAACAATGATTAATTTTGAATACTCTAAGATGAGAGCTTTGAAATCGATCCAATCGTTTTCTCTATTAAATATTAATTGCTTGCAAATATCTCAATGATTCAATATCTTTGACAATTGCCTCAAACTCGAACAATAATCCATTTTCAATACTCTTAAATACTGAAGCTTTAAAATTGACCTTGGTAGTTTGTGGAATCAATTGCACTATAGATCAAATCCTCAACCACTACACCAATGTATATATGAAAGAGTTCTTTTAAATCATTTATTAGATAACCAACTCTTCAGACAACCTTTTTATTCCAGAAAGTGGATCATGCTCATTACTAACAAATAAGCAAATTATGAAGCAACAAAAGATCATTGGAAGATATTTTAATTGTGGAAAAAACATTAGAATTTTAATAAGATAAATAAAATTACATTCCATAAATGTTGAATTACATTACAAAAACCTTATCGAGACTTTGTAGTAGGTTTACCTCTATAAAAGTGTGTATTATTGATAGCATCAAATGTGCATTAAAAACACCAAAATTACATCATCATAAGCTTCTCAAAAGAGATCTAAAATAAGATAGATATGTCCCATTTAGGCTTACAACAAAATCAACAGATCATTCGAGAATTTTGCTATTACATTATTTCCAATTTAATCAGAGTAAACAAATATTGTAGTGTGCAGAGCATCAACTCAGTGGAAAACCAACTATATAAAAGAAGGATGTGCATATTTATAAATATGCCCTACAACATGTTCTTGAATAATACAATCCCCACGAGCCAATAGGACACCATCCTTAGGCAGTGCATCTACGACTTGGTTCCTTTAGGACACAACATCCTTAGGTAGTGCATAGTGCATCCACGACTTGGTTCCTCTGCTTGTACTCCTTGTATACATGGTGAAAATAAATCTGATCAAAATCACAGAACAAATCTAGAATCTCAGCTAACACAAATTGTAAGATGAAATTTCTCATGGTGAACTCCTTCAACTCCTTCAACAATCTAATGATCAAAAGTGAGTCTCCAAACACTTGCAATATGTTAGCACCTTTTTCAACAACCAACAAAAGAGTCAACCTCAAGGCCATTAACTCATCAAGATCGTTAGTTCCAGGCCCTAGCATGGTTTGAAATTAAAAAAAAATATCCCCCTAGGTGTAAGGACCCACCAGCTTCATAGAGTCCGGGATACACTTGTGATGCACCATCAAAATAGGCCCAGGCACTTGATTTTTCAATCTGATCCTGGACAATTTACCTTCTAGTTTTATCCTTAACCTGTGCTTGAAAGAAAATTAAATGGTGAAACCTTGAGTAGCACAACGGAACGGAGGAATGAGTTTTTCAAAAGAGATCCAAAAGAAGATAGATATGTTCCATTTAGGCTTACAAAAAAATCAACAGATCATTCGAGAATTTTGTTATTACATTCATTCTTTCCAATTTAATGAGAGAAAACAAATACGGTAGTGTGGAGAGAATCAACTCAATGGAAAACCAACTATATAAAAGAAGGATGTGCATATTCATAAATATGCCCTACAACATGTTCTTGAATAATCCAATCCCCACGAGCCAATAGGACACACCATCCTTAGGCAGTGCATCTACGACTCCTTGTATACACGGTGAAAAGAAATCTGATCAAAATCACAGAACAAATCTAGAATCTCATCTAAGACAAGCTGTAAGATGAAATTTCTCATGGTGAACTCTCTCAACTCCTTCAACAATCTAATGATCAAAAGTGAGTCTCCAAACACTTGCAATATGTTAGCACCTTTTTCAACAACCAACAAAAGAGTCAACCTCAAGGCCATTCACTCAGAAAGATCATAGGCCCCAACATGTTTTGAAATTAAAAAAAAAAATATCGTCAATCTAATCCTAGACAATTTACCTTCTAGGTTTATCGTTAACCAGTGCTTCAAAGAAAATTAAATTGTGAAACCTTGAGTAGCACAATGGAATAGAGGAATGAGTTTTTCCTCAAAAAGATAATTTTTTTGTTTTCTAAATTCCTCATGATATGATCACAAAAAGTGCTTTAATCACCTTTGTATTGAAGTTTTTGCACCATTTTTTCAATGTTTTTTCAATAGTGTTTGCTAAACCAAATATTATTTCAAAAAGCACACATAATCTCCACCTCTTTACAATCTTGAACAATTTATGAAACAAGTCATTCCATATTACACATAATCTCCACCTCTTTACAATCTTGAACAATTTATGAAACAAGTCATTCCATATTGAATCCCTATTTATATATATTAGGTTTCTAGACATAAAGATTAAAAATAAAAAAAAAGATTATATATATAAATTTTCAATGCTTTTTCAATAGCTTAGCAGAGAGAGTAAGTTCTTCTATTTTATCATATAACCATTATTTACTGCAGTTATTCAAAGCTAAAGTCATCTATATGTTTAGAATACAATCCATTCTGTTGGTTTCCTGAAATTTCTATTGGTAGTAAAGATATGTAAATGATTTCAATGCTTTTTCAATAGCTTAGCAGAGAGAGTAAGTTCTTCTATTTTATCATATAACCATTATTTACTGCAGTTATTCAAAGCTAAAGTCATCGATATGTTTAGAATACAATCCATTCTGTTGGTTTCCTGAAATTTCTATTGGTAGTAAAGACATGTAAATGATTTTTCTAAGGTTTCAATTGCCATACCTGCAGGTTATCAGAGAGAAAATTAGTGCACGCATGAAATATTTGCACGACTTCTTCTAGTTTCGTTCAATCACGGTGCTCTCCCCTAGTGTTTCTCTTAATGAATGCTTCAGACACTGAAGCAAAGATGACAACCCATAGAACTAACTCGTGAGTTGATTGTTATCACTTGCTCGTTTTTTTCTCAGAGTTTTGGATTCACCTTCTTGTTTTTATTTTAGTAGATATCTGCAATGTCTAAATCACCCAGGTCGACGCTGCCTTCCAATAGCCAGGGTTCGAGTTTCGACAGCTCCTCGTCACCTGCCACTCCCATGGAAAGGCACATAGACGCCTGCCGACGCTGCCTTTCGATAGCCAAGGTTCGAGTTCTGGTAGCGCCACGCCGCCCACCACTCCCACGGAAAGCCACAGAGACGACGCCTGTGATTTGCTTGCTTGACGCCGCAGTGATGAAATTGAAGGCGGATGAGGTCAACTGGAAGCCTCCTAAAGAAATGTGAATCTATTCATTTTAGGGCTTTTCTATTTAGCAGTTGTCGTTGCTTGCATGTAACTTACCAAGTGGAAGTGGAGGGTGGGGGAAACTCACTCAACTGCACTCTGCCTCGACAACCCGCTAGTGCGCCTCGATTGCAACCCACTAGTGTGCCTCGACTTCGTTGCTCTGCAACCTAGATTGCAACCTTCTTCGATTGCATTGAAATATAATAAAAATACCTCGACTTCATTGCTCTGCAACCTGGATTGCAACCTGCCTCGATTGCATTGGAAGCAGATGAAGTCTAAAGAATATAGTTGGGTATATGCAGGTTATTGCTGACCTCAAGCACGTCGGTGCAAAATAAATCTGTGATGAAAGCACTTACGGGGTTAGATGAATTACTCAACAGAGTCCTGAGAGCATGTTCCACTGCGCCTTTGGACGTGTTCATCAATTTGAATATCAAGGGAACCAAATCATGCTCATCTTTAGAATCCATCTTGATTTCCGGCAACTCAATGAAGCTGATGTCCAATCTTGAAGATTATAGAGACTGTCTGTAAGCAGTGTGAGCGGAAGAGCTTAGCATCCATCATCAAACTTCCTGGCTGTTGCAACAGGCTTCTTAAATCCCTAGGAGTGCCTACAAACTGCCGCATATACTGGGCAGGCCGAGAACAGTTAGGAGGAAATAAGGCACTGGAGCCTCTGATCAAAAACTTCCCTAATCTTTACAACAAGCAATGGCCTTGACAGGAGAGCTCAACACATCTTAACATCTTGGGGGAATTATTGTTCGGCGGAGATGGGCGTGAGAACCAATGTTTGAAGTCGGTGAAGTAGAAAACAGGTGGAGGAAAACATTCATCGTTTGCCATAAACAAATGTCAAATTCTGATATGTTTTGGACAGAAGACGAAGCCTGGGGAGGAACCTCCCCTTATAAAACACCTTACACCTTCGGTGTAGTTATAAAACTAGCATATCTCCGAAGCTGGGAAAGAGAACACCGAAAAAAATCATATGTTTTTTTGGCAATGCTAATTTTATCAATGTGCACTATTCTACTATCTTTGGTTAATTCATGGGGATTCCATGAGAGTATTGAAATGTTTGAATCATAGGAAACCAAAATCATTAATTCAAATGACTCATTAGTCTATTAAATATGCAGAGCAACAACAAACAACTTGTTATTTGCTTATAAATGAAATCAAATCCCAATTGAATATTTCACTTATCATGCATTCATAGCAGGTCACGATACAACTACACCAAGCATGTTTTAAAGTTTTTCAAATTTGTCTCTACTCAAAGATTTGTGGAGAATATTAGTCATTCAATGCTAAGTGGCACAAGAGATTAGATTGATATCTTCATCTTGCACCAACTATGTGATGTGACATTGATTAATTTTCATGGGTTTAGACATAGATGGGATCTTGATAACGACAACATTTTAGGAATCCTTGGGATTTTTTCGGTTATCTTGCCAATCCTTATGATAGGCTTCTTTCCAAAAAAAGGAATAATCAAATGAAAAGAATTGCGGGTTTCTCATGGAGGGACAATTCCAATAGGTTCACTCTCAATAATAAGCATAACCCACCTACCCAAAAATAATTAATGTAATCGATTCATCTTGCAACTCAGTAAGTATCACTGTGAAATTGAATTCTAAATGGTTGACCGTCGATAATGAAGAAGAATGGTATGAAGGATTAATCCATTTGGCCAACTCCCTCTCCCTATAAAGTCATGGTGCTTGGGTGGTAGGCTTTTCTTCGAAGGCCTGGATAACAAACATAGACTGGATGGATCTGGCCTGACTGATGGTGGCATCTAGTATGGCAAGAAAAAAAATATTAGAGACATATTTTGGGCTTGCAAGTTCACCAAATCACATTGGTCTTATACAGGGCAGTGGGTTCATGATATGTGAACCTAAACTCTTTAAGAAGATGGCGGTATGGCTTTGTCATGTCCTCTGGATCACTACTCTATCCTATTTGTGAAAAAATAGATGTAAAACTAATTGTGAGGGTTCTGAAAAGGATTTCAATAGAATGGATTTCCATGGTTTTTTACATGACTAAGCAACTCAAATTTGTGTTAAGCGCCTTTTACAATACATTATCTCCTCTAATATGGGATCCATGTCGAATATGCTTGCCTTTCTCCGTCTGATAAAGGGGAAATTTAGTGCTTTGAGGGTCCGCACTTTGTACATTGTATTGTTGTCGTAATATAAGACAAAGACTTTTGCAAAAGAAAAGTGTTCAATGATCATATATTAGTAGTGATAATTCAAGAAAACAAGTCACCAATCACAATGTCTACAACCTCCACATTCGGCAATGTCAAAAAAATTCAAATTCGAAAAACAACATGTCAACTAGTATTGTATGAGAATTTACTTATGAAGAGGATGTTTCGTAATGGGATTGTTTGTGTTTTTTTTCTAATATTTATTTAATTCCTCAATTGGCATCCTTTCTAATATCTTCGTACACCTCTGATACCATTCTATCTTATGTTAATGAAGATTTCAATGTTACTGGAAATCACTTCGTTATTAATAAATTTTAAGAGGCGATGTGATTTTACTTGTTTTGTCTTTCTTTATTGTGATTAATTTATCCCTATGAGGTCTCTTGGTAGAAGATTCACGATGTTGCTACTTTAACTAAAATAATTTCACGCCATCCAAAGAAGCCAAAAGACCAGTTTGCACAAATTGTAAAGGTTAGAATACCCATATCGTTCTAGATCCAACACCCATCACTGAGGGTTCTCAACTCTTTTAGGATTCATTTCCAGAATGTTTTCTATGTGTATAACTTATCCTTTTAGGAACCATTTCCATAATGCGTTTTTTGTTTTAAAACCCTAATTTAACGAATCAACAAGCCCTAAAAATTAGAGAGATGCACTTGCGCCCTGGCGCTCTAACACTCAAACTTTTGGTAAGTTTAGTGAAGGTAAATTTATGAAATGGTGCATCTCACATCTTGCCTACTATACTGATACGTTTAACCAGACATTCAAAGACACTGATACCTTTAACTGGTCATTCAAAGATAAGAAACACAAGGAATCCAGAGTTCTCGAAAGAAAACTAAGCTTTCGTGTAAATACAAAATAATCAAGGTCATGAAAATAAAGTTTAGTTGAGAACCTTCCACAGTTCCCACGAAGAGTCGACCATGGTAAGCACCAACGTTGTCCCGTTTAGAAAATTCTCATTATTGTTCACATCATTCACCGCTAATGCTATAGCCATCTTTGCCATTCTTCCAATTGCCGAATTAAATGCATGAATGGCACCGACATTCAAAAAAGCAGGCCTTGTATTCCGAACGTCTCTGACATTTGCATCAATGTTTGTGGAATAACTCAGACTGAATACAGAGAATGATACTACCATAACTACTAGACAATCCTGGCAATGCAAAAAAAGGCGCATGTTAAAATATCCCGTTCAACATTCTGACTTGGATAAAGAAAAAAAGATTATACATCATAAATATGAATGGCAAATTCAAGTGTTGTGATATCCTACCATCGAGTAAGAATCAAGATGACGGGGAGGTTGCATCAACACATTTTGCAGGGAAAAGAGATTGAAACAACAAATTTCAAGTCCAAAACAGTTTCTATTTATAGTGAAAATCAAAACAAAAGTCTCAGTGCTTTGGAAGCATTAGACAACTTTAATTGCAAAAAATGGCAGAAAGAAGGAAATTTCAAGTGGAGAGTAGCCAAAAATTGATACCTAAAGCTTCAAAGGACTTCAAGCAAGCAGGTTTCTGGACAAGAAATGTGAATCTGGGCATAACTCTTTGCCTGGATTAAATATTAAAGATCCATCTTTGTAGCTTAAGAAAATGATTTTGAAGCAGACGTTAGCCTCATAATTTAAAGCTGAGAATGATGATAGTCTCAGTCTTCAAAATAAAGAATATCCATGACATTGTATAGTAAGTAAAGATGACAGAGATAGAATTTGATGGACAAATTGTGCATTATAGAGTGATTTTCCCATGAGATGCTAAACACTGTGCAAGAGATACATATTACTTCTATAGTTGGGTCCACTCCAAAGCAACATAAAGAAGGCTTGGTGTTATGTGCAAGAAAATACCAAGGAGTTATTGTTTATGGAGAACACATTTAAAATTAATATTATTATCATAGTATAAACTTAAATTATTTGAATTTTGATATTTTAGTTTAGTTTAGTATTAAATATACTAAACTTAATTTTTATACTGAATATGTTAAAAACAATGTTCTACGCTACTCAATCATTGAGTAGCAGTGATTGAATAATAATAAAAATAAAAAATAAAGGTGTAGGAATAACACAGAATGAGAAGCTTTATCACTTTACAACCTTAATTCGGGATGCCATTCCCTTGTCCATATATCAAAATACTTTTTAAGTGTACCAAAAGAGCATGAACCCATTTTCCCTGGCTGGATTCATGGAGATTTAGTATTACTTATGGTGTGGAAAATGCAATGC
Source organism: Picea engelmannii (assembly GCA_009831015.1). NCBI lineage: Eukaryota > Viridiplantae > Streptophyta > Pinopsida > Pinales > Pinaceae > Picea > Picea engelmannii. Next base: position 1,330,884 of record ML790269.1, on the reverse strand, counting down.
TATTCTGCCATTTGAGAGGACTGAATTTGCTAGTACTATTGTTGCAATAGTAAAATGCACACTTTGTATAGTTTTCAGTGATTGTTAAAATTAATTAAATTTGTGACTTTGAAACTTAAATCAAAATCTTAAAGTATGTGCACTAACCACTGAAAACCATATCTAAGAAATGGTTTGGAGATGACTTGGTTAGGTACGGCTGATGTATGAGGTTGGTACAGATTGTTACTGGTGGCTGATAAAAAAATTAATCGATTGACTCGATTAGATGAGGCAATATACAACATTGATGAAAGTATAGAGAAACTTAAGAAGCATTTTCCCTCTTCTCGGGCTTTAGTGATTTTAGATGACGTAGATGATGTGTATAAGGTGGATGCACTTTTGCCAGACATTCAGAGTGTTGTCCGCTATGATAGCATATTAATTACATCTCGGGACAAAGCTCTTCTAAGAAGAGCAGGAGTCGAAGATACATCAATTTACAAGTTAAATGGCCTTTAGATACAACACTCGCGAGAGCTCTTCTGCTCCCATGCCTTCAGTCAACAACATCCACTCCCGAGATTCTAATCTCTAGTAGATGAATTCACAGAAGCCTGTCATGGTTTGCCTTTATCTTTAAAAGTATTAGGGTCACTTCTTTATGGAAGCGATGACCAATTTCACTGGCAAAACACATCTCGATACATGGAAAATCCAGGAAAAGAGCATGGGGAAGTAGTGAAATGGGTACTTAGATATCTTAGAGGCACAAACAATTATTCTATCACCTATGATGGTTCCAAAGATTTAGTGTTCGGTTATGTAGATTGAGATTTTGCAGGTGACTTGGACAAAAGGAGATCCACTTTAGGATATGTCTTTACTCTTGCAGGAGGACCTGTTAGTTGGATGTCAAAGCTTCAAAACTTAGTCTCTTTATCCACTACGGAGGAAAACTAAATGGTTGCTTCACATGCGTGCAAGGAGGCAATTTGGTTATAGGGTTTATTGGGTGAGTTTGGAAAAATGCAAGACAAGGTGAAAGTATTTTGCAATAGTCAAAGTGCTATTCATTTGGCTAGAAAGCCAACTTATCACAGTAAGACTAAACATATTTCTGTAAAGTACCATTTTTTAAGACATGTTGTTGATGAAGGTGGAGTGGCTCTGGAAAAGGTCCATACAAAAGTGAATTTTGCAGACATGTTTACGAAACCAGTTTTGTTAGAGAAGCTACAGTGGTGTTTGGCTTCTCTTGGCTTGCAGAAAAGGTGATGAGATATTTAAGGGCATGATATATCAGCTAAATTGTTGTCAAGGTGGAGATTGTTGGAAACATGCCAATGAATTTCCTCATGTGGTCACATGCACATGCATGCAACTATGTTAATGTGCATGCATAAAATCTATTTATGAATTGTTCGTGTAAGTATGTGATCTATTCATGACCAGTTTGTGTAACTGAGTGATAGATGTTATATATGTGAGCATACCTATAGAGATCAGAGTACAATGTGATGTATATGTGAACATACCCATAGAGATCAGAGTACAATGTGATGTGCAATGTGTGATGAGTGTGAGTGCAAGCGTGTGCAACAAGCAGAGAGAGCATAGTGTGCGAGGAGAGGATGATTGTATGCATATGAAGGCTATTGTAATTCTCTCTTGAATAATAAGAATATCGATAATCATTGCCCGTGATTTTTTTCCTCATTGAGTTTCCACATAAATCACTGTGTAAATTGTAAGATTATTGTGCTTGATTTAATGCGTGTTTGATCTTGATTGTTTATACCCTATTTTATGCTATTTTATGCTATGTTTTGCTTCAGCTGCGTAACATGCTTCATACTTCATACTCAAGCTCAAATTTTACTTTGAGGAAATCAAATTAGGGTTTACAGTGTACATCGAGCTTGTAGTCTAATTCGAGGGCTTTTCTAGGGATTCATCCTGATCTTAGCGTCTAATTCGAGGGTATTTTCTGGAGATTCAACCTGATCATAGCGTCTAATTCGAGGTTTCTTCGTATGGATTTATTCAAAGATAAATCCATAACATTTAAAAGATAAAGCGTCCTAGGTAACCGCTAAACTATGATCTGAACCTGAAACATCTCTCGGTGTCATATGTCACTGCAGCGTAATTAATCTGCCCCACATAGAAGGGAGTGCTTTAAATTCTGTTATGACAGCCCATATTTCTACTCTGGTCAGTGTCAGAGTCTGCGAAGGCATTCATTGTAAGATTCAACATTATTGACGGAAACTACCAGCAGGAAAAAAAAAGGTTCGCACGGAAGCTGACCAAACAACTTTAAACTTACACTAATACACTGTGATCTTGATATGAAACTTACTATTTACCTTCATCCATATTAATGGAATCAACCTTTTACATCTGTAATTCTGAGTGAAAGTTTTACAAAGAAAAACAATTAAGCTGCTTTCGCACAACTATTACGCTCTAAAGCTGTAACAAATTCAGACTGAAAAGAAGGGTTCTGCATCATTGAACGTATCACACTCTTCATACGATGGCTGTGCCACTGAAGGAAAGTACTTTGTTCATCCACGAAATGAACGAATACACGGTTGGACCCGTGCTTCTTGATTGCCTCCCTCCGACGATCTAGATCGGCCATTCTGAAAAAAAGATATTATATCATAGTGAAACCCTAAAGTTTGGATTCAATTTTATAGATCGTTTAAGTACGTCGGTATTTCAATGAAATAGAGAGCAACGGAGACGTACTCTAAGGCTAAATTATGGCGAGGCCGTTCTTGTAAAATGTCATGTGGCAGAAGAACTTCATTTAAGCTCCTCTCATCTAACCTGTCACTTGAAACAGTCAAATATTTTATTCTTAACCGTCAAATATTTTATTCTTAACCGACTGTACAAAACATACACTGAGCTGAAAGAATTATTTGCATTTTTCATATCAAAATCATAGGTTTATTGAATTTCTTTGAACATAATACCTTTGATCAGGAGTTGCTTCTGTTGTTGAAATGACGTCTGTCTCTACCATAGAATCTTCTCTGTGGGATGGCATCGGCCTCATCGTCTCATTCCGCTGGTGATAACGATGACGGCTACGAATGGACGGCTGTACCTGCAGGATAGGGGAAGCAAAGGTTCTTCACAAAGTTTGATGAGCATTTTTCATATAATAAAGGAGAAAGAAAATGGATTTTCGAAAACATTGATCAACTGAGTTTGAAACAAGGGTCTAAGCCGAGTAGCATTGTCCTTCCACACATAAACGAGATTGCATCCAAGATCAAGTCAGTTTTTACGATTTGCAAAGAAATTTATTGTAGAAGTTAAAGAAAAGTACCGAGGGGTGTATCCCTATTCCGGAAAGACAAACGGGAAGCGCACCGCCTGGAATGTTGGCAGCTGATTGACGCGATCTTATCTTTCGCCAAAATCACTGCGAATTTCAAGATAGTTGAAGATGTGCGGCTAGTAGTGGAGAGTTGTTGCTGTCTGTTCGATCCCAAATGAATCTATTTTCATAGATATAGATCTTATATGTTACTTGGTGCTTCCAACCACTCGTAAAAGAACCTGCAACATGGGATGAGAAGGTCTGTAACATTCTACCCAACAAGTGTGATTGTGGATGAGGACTCTCATCCTTGTGGGAAGAAGTGTCTCCACAGAATGGAAAAATATCCAACCCCTAACCCAAATCCTTCTAATTATCCACACAAACATCCTTCCATGGATGCCTACCAGCTTCCGCTTCTGAGCCCAAAATTGAAATATCGTAGTCTTGAGAAGTACAGAGTTCCCGCAACGGGGCCGATGGAAGTCGACAGATAACAGGCATATGTTTTCTTTAACTTTTCCTCTGGAGAGACAGAAAACGTTTGTCTGAACAAAGCTTCAAAACCTCCTTCGGTTAGGGCTTTGGCACCCAAGACATGTTGTTCCCAGTTTTCACTGTATTTAAACGGAATCCGTCAATTCAAAACGCAGGCAGGAAAGATCAATATCGGAAGGTGAGGATATACTTACGTTTGGTACAGACCTCTGAGGCCAAATTCTCGGCCTTCTTGGTCCATTTGTTGAAGCAGTGCTGCACCAAGTTTATGGGGGCTGCCCACAGAGAAATCTAATCAAAGAAAAAAATAGATAAAAACAAGAAAATGCTGACAGATAAAAACAAGAGAAGCTGCCCCAGGGGCTGATATACCAGCTGGGGGTGGGGTGTTCCGATAAGGGCGGTGGTGCAGAAAGGCGGTGGAAGCAGGGCGGTGAAAGAAGTTAAGAAGTAAATGGACAGGTGTCAATGGGACCTATGGTGACAGATGTTATGTTTTTATAGGACTTTGACAGATGACGAAGAATTGACAAAAACCTCCCCTATAGAACTCCTTCGGCGTAATTAAAATGCACTTTCAAACGTAGGGATGGATTGCGTTTGCAGACGGAGCCGTGTTTGTGCCCTCGCCGGAGTCGGAGAAACAGGCGGACGAAAACTTGTCGTCAGGGAAGAAGCGGTTCGGAACAAAGTTCACGCACGACCGAAAGGAGCGGACACAAAGTCAAATTAAGCACGTGGATAGTGGTGTCAAATTAACCACGTGGATTAAAATAAGTGGTATGTGACAAAGCAAAATATATTTTTGATTATCCCTAAGGTAGTGTTTTCCAAAAGCTTTTCCTTATTATATGTCTTTGGTACTAAAATATACTTTTCAGTAACTTGGTAAGTTATATGCTTTTCAGTAACTTATATTGTAATAATAATTTTCAGAGTATGTTTAATTTAATTTTTATTTAAATTTAACATTATTTTTTAATATTATATGTAAAAATTGAGTTTATTTTTCATATAGATATATTTATATTTCCATTATATATAGATATATTTATATTTGTATTTGATGGTGACCTTAAAAATAAATTAAATATATCATAAGTGAGTTTAATGGTTAAGAATATATATTTCCTTCTAAAAAGTCAGAAGTTCAAATCCGGAAAAGCATTTGTGAATGTTCAAATAAAAGTTAAATGCAGAATACATAAAAGGAAATGTGATCATGCTTATTTCTTAAAAGACAAAGGAAATAATGAGAGGTTATAAACCAAGGTTTAATGTATTTGACAAGGTTTACGTAGTAAAATCGGGCTTGGGCTCTTGGTTTTACACCAGAGGACATTGATTTCCTTAAGGCTGAGGTAGCCCGAGCCTTAGTAACATCAAAAGCAAATGTTTCCTATTCTTGAGTCACGAGTCATATTGTATATGTATATTTTTGGGGCTTATATTGATATTTTGTATTGAATGGATATGGAATTATTTTATATTTAATGAAAATTTATTTCATTAAAAGATTTGTGTATTTTTCAAACTTTTATATTAGTTAAGTTTTTTTCTCAAACTTTTGTTAAGTTTGAATAGAATTTTTACTTTTTGGCTTCATTGAATTTTTTTTGTTGAGCAAAGTTTTGCAATCATAACATATGTTCTAGAATATGTAGTGAGGTCGTTAAGGTGAAAGGATGAATTTGAGGTATCTTCCTTCATGATAATGAGCAATCACTGAATGCTCATTTTGTTGATGATTTTGTTCCTACCCCAAAACTTATTCAAAGCTATGTTGAAGGAACAATGCAAATGTTGACTCACAAACTCGTAATTAGCCACCAGCCTGTAAATAGTTGCAAGGCATAATTCGAAAATTTTATTAGCTATGGTATATTAAATATTTAACTATAGGTAGGACTCCCTATAGTAAAATAAAAAGATGTTTAATTTCGGTTATCTCGGGGATTGAATGATGCCATTCTGTTGAAACATTCTCGTCTACATGTGCACTGATAATGTTTCCTTCTTCGGTTTGGTTATGAGTTTTATTGTGTTGAAGAAAAAGGGGCTTTCTCATGAGATGCAAAAGATTTTTTTATATATATTACTCACATTCCACTCATAAGTGTTATTTGAAGGTTGCATAAGAAGAATATGAAACATTTAAGAGGTTTTCTCGCTCATAATTGTTGGTATCAACAAAGATTTATCATAAGGGTTGATTCCTAGTTACATAGGAAGCCAACTTCAGTTTTGCAAATTTTGCATGGTATAATTATATGGCCCAACATATATGAAAACATTTTATATAACTCCAAATGTCATTGCATTTATATGATAATTGTTCGTTCTTTATGAAAAAGGGTGGCGCATTGAAGTTAAAAGGTTGAAAGTTCTTTTTAACATAGTGCATATGGTATATTGTATGAGTTGAACGTTGATATCGTATAGCACTTAATATCACTTAAACCTTTTTTTGGTCATTTAGTTTGATATGTATATACCCATCACATCGTTTGTTTGAAAGGAATGTGGTTTTTAATAAACATTTGAATTTGATGTGAAGTTAGGCCATCACTTGGGTTGGCAGTGTTATGGGTCTGTTAACAAAGTTATATGGCATGGAAACATTTGCATTTTTGGCCATATCTTAGAATTGTGATTTGTTGATGGAAATAGTGGAATTCGAGGTGGATTGGAAAGTTAAAGTTTTGGGGAACATGGCGCCCCATGCATTCAATGCATGTGACACATGCATTCATGAATTGAGGTATACCACCTTTCGCTAGGGGTTTTGGCACTGGTGAGTAACACCCTTGTTTCAAGATCGACTTTGGTGGTGGTGTTAATTGGAGACTTATTTTTCGAGAGTATTTAAGTGCCAAAGAAAGGTATGATATTCTAGCTTGTACCCATCTAATGCACCTTTCTTTTGGAAGCAAATGGTTTTGGAATAGCTATGATTGACTGGTTATGTGTATGCTTGTTCTTTTTGTCTTCTTGAGCTCATTATTTGTTTACTTCCTTGCCTTATCACTCTGGTATTTACCCTCATTCCACAAGCTACTTTCTCTGGGTCCTAACTGTGTGAGTTCATTGTATATGGCTTGTTTTGGTTCGGTATAGCCTCTTTCTTGCTTTGTAATAGTCTCGTTTTCCATCCATCAATATTTGAAAACTTGAACGAAAGTAGAAAGGAACTCGTGCTTTTTCCTATGTTTATAGATTAGTTTTCTTTGAAGGGTTTTGAATCCAGGTCTTCAAAAACTTACCCTGATTCTTCTTGACCAAGAGTTTCTTGAACATTATCATGTCATGGATTTTATTTGCATTGCCAATCCTATTGTTGTCACTTTATACTCCGAGGTTCGGGAAATATTTGGTTGTTGGATATTATTCTACTCCCACGCATAACACATATTTCTTTAAAGCACTGCACAACGCATTATCTCTACTTTCCATATACAAAAATCTTTTATTATGATTCTAGTAAAGGTTGACATGTTTTGAAACAGAGAAAGGGTAACACCACCCAATCTCAAAACTCGTGTATTTCAAAGGTTATTCTATAGCCATGTTCCACCTTTTGCTATTAATGGTTTCCTTGGATGTTGGTTGGTTTGATTTTGAAACCCTGTCGCAAAAATTGAAGAATCATTTACTTGTATCATTTTATTGCTAAGTCCTTAAGTTTTTAAGCTCTGTACATGAAAGAAAGACACCTTGATTTTAACTCGAACCGTTGATAATTTTACATGTTTGTCTGGTTGATACCTCGTTTCCTTACACATAGAAATTGTTAAGCTTGTGGCTAAGGTTGATATGCTTATCGAGCAAGCTTAAAGGGTGGTATGCGACCCCGTTTCGAACTCTCATGGGTTTTGATATTTGTGTTCGACCTCTATATCTAATATTTTAGGACATTTTTTCACCAGGATCAATCAAGAAATAAGGGTTTTTAAAGCTTTTGTATTTTATGGCTTATCTAGTAAAAAAAAAACAAAAAAACAAGACAATTATGCTATAAAGTTTTTGAGATAGTTGGTATTGGTTTTATTGACATAATAAAATGTTATAACCCTTGTTGTATGATAAATTGATGGTTATTGAAGATTTCATGCAGAGGTTAGACTGCCTGTACATACAAATTTATTTTCAAATCCTGGTTATTAAACATGGGCATGAAGATTCGAACTAAAAGGAAATATAACTCAAATTATTTTGTGAATTGAAATGTTTCTATCTCTTCATGCAAGATCAAATCCCCCCATGCTATCACTTTTCATTTATTATTCCTTAATTCTAGGAACATATGTCATTTTAAAATGACATCTTTTCTCCTCCTGTTGTATGAAATAATAAATGTTGTCTCTATTAGTTTGATATGGATATTTGACCACAGAGGTATATTTTGATAAATAAAAAAATTATGGTCAAGGGAAAATTTTGAAAAGATATATTTCAAGGTGATTTTTTTTAATGGACTCTATTTTGGTAAAGTCACGGTTGATTGTTTAGGGCCAATTCCCTCCATATTCTCATTTTACATAAATTATTCCTTGTTCACATATATCATCTTCATTTTAGTTCATATGATTTCCCACAGAGGTATATTTTGATAAATAAAAAAATTATGGTCAAGGGAAAATTTTGAAAAGATATATTTCAAGGTGATTTTTTTTAATGGACTCTATTTTGGTAAAGTCACGGTTGATTGTTTAGGGCCAATTCCCTCCATATTCTCATTTTACATAAATTATTCCTTGTTCACATATATCATCTTCATTTTAGTTCATATGATTTCCCCTTGATACATGAACAAATCAAAAAGTCTCTTGGACATAGAAAATGGATATGATACGATAAGCAATTAATGAAGATATGTTTGACATGATAAGTGTGGGTGATTATTGGTAGGCATTTGGATATTAGTGCAAGCTTGATGATTGACGTGTTATTGTTTTGAACATGTATCATTACTCTCCTTGTCATTTATTTCCACTTCCCACACATTACAAAGCCCTTCATTGCCATGTTCTTGAATAATGGTTAATTGTATGAAGTGGTGAAGCATTTCAAAGCAAAGTTGAAAGTTTGTCTTAAAGTACCCTTTCCCTTTTACCCCTGGTTACATGTATGCTTTCTTATTGATTGAGTCAAAGCTATTTCTAAAACTATGTTTATGAAAATGGCATTTGATGTTTCACTTTCTATTGTATCGGTACTCTAATTTATCCTTATACTTTATAGATGTTTTTTTTCGGTAGAGACGGTCATGGAAGAACAAACAGAGGCAGAGGAAGAAGGTGAAATAATTTTTGGCAAGGGGGAAACAAAATACTATGATTTTCTATTCATTTTGATATTGATTCCGAAGAGCTTAATCAACTCTTACAGACAAGAATCTTGAACTTAGCCGGAAAAAGAGTCTTTAAACCTCCTGAAATACCACCTTTGAAACCTCACCATAGCATTTATGGCATACCAGTATAGTCACACATGTCCTTACAACCAACAATTCTAGTCAATGATGGTTGGAATGATGTTGTCAATCCTCCCCAAATTCATAATGATGGATGGCCCACAGTGTCCTTTCCATTACCTCATCCTCCACATAAGCGACCTTCCCTGCACATTGCATCAAAAGTATCTCATGCTCATTCAACTCAACCACTGAAAATATTTAAGTCCCTTTCCCTAGAACATGAACCGTCCAAAGGGAAACAATTGGCCCATGCACTCATGAGGTTTATTACCTCTAATGTCACCACTTTCTACAATTCCTTAAAATGATATTCATCATTATCACAATCATTTAACTCCATTTGTTAATTGAAAACAATTAACATTTTCTTTTTTATAATGATTGTCCTTATTTAGACCTTATAATGATTCTTATCATGCTCCCTAGTACGAAAAAATTATGTGTTTCAAAAATAATTTGCCAAAGGTTATGTATTCACAAGATACCTCTAGAGTGCTAAGTTATTTTTTCATGATAATCCAAAATATTCCATCATGTTATAAGATAGGCTACTGCTTCTTGTTAATTACTTGCACTTATTTGTGAAACTTCCACTCACTAATCTTGAGTATCTATCTATTACTCTTTTCTATTCATCCCATTCTTCTAAGTTGGTTATGGTTACAAAGACTACAATAACTTATTGTGATTAGAAAATTTGCAACTTCGTCCTTTGCCATTCCTTCATAAGGTAACTTTATCAGATATATACCACTAACATTGGGGACCAAACTTAGAAACTTTCCTTCATTTCTTAAAATATGTGTCTCTTTATACTTATTTTTTTCATCTCCTCATTCTAATAATAGGTTTACTATCCTTCCAGGGTAGTTTCATACACATTGCTTCTAGTTTTGACTTCATTTGATGTATGCTTTCAAGGAATTGTACTACTATTCTCTCAATTTAATAAATTAGAATTTCCCCACATTTTGCCTAAATAATCAGTGTCTTCTTTACTTCCTTGGGTTACCTAGGCAAGTTTATCATATTATGTAATTGTACAATACTTCATATCTAATGGTCTCTTCTTAATTTCTATATCTAGGCCTCTAAGTCTATACTATTAGGCATAAGGGAAACACTTAAGATACATTTGATTCTTCTCTCGCACAGAGAGCCCCCAAGCTCTCAATCGATTACCTATGTCAGCTTCCAATCCTTTCCATCAATTGCACCAACAAAAGATGCCCCACTTCCTTCTCCACCTTCAATATATAGAATTATTCTTACCCATCCATGCATGGATTACACTTGTCATTAAGTAATTAATCATGTATTTTTAACATTTTCTTAATTTAGTTTTTTTTTATCCCTTTTTAGTCATTTATCTTCTTTTATTTTTTTAACTTTATTTTTTATTATAATTTCTTATTTCTTATTGTTATTATTCTTTTTATTTTAACTTATTATTATCTATTTATTATTTTAAGATTATTTATTATTTAAATTGAAAGTATGGGGTATTACACTTTGTGAGTCGATCTACTACTACCATGATGACATTCTTTCCTTCGAAATTGGGTAGACCTGTAATAAAATCCACTGAAACCTATTCCCAATGTTGACTTTGTATAGCTAATGGTTGTAGGAGACCTGAAGTCTTGATTGTATCTCCCTTATTTTGTTGGAAAAACACACATTCAAACACAAACTTTTGAACATCAGTTTTAAGACCTTCCCTGAAAAAATCCTTCTTGATCATGTGGTAAGTTTTCTAGTACCCTGAATGTCCTCCTATAGGAGAAGTATGCAATTCCTAAAGGACCTTCTATTTGAGTTGGTAATTATTACATAAAAAATTCAACAATCTTGATACCATCATAAACCATTCTTCCACACAAATTTATCTAATGCACTTGGTTCCTCTTGTAGTTGTTGAATGATATTGCATGTCTTCTAATCTTGCTTCCATTCTATATTTTCTTCTTCCACCCAATCAAATTGCAGAATGGAAATAGCACATAGTAAAACCTCTATGTATTCTTCTTTCCTTGAAAGTACACCCACCACCATTTTTGTTTTCCTTTTTTGTAGATAATTTCAAAGTCATAACCTAACATCTTTGTAACCCATTTTTGTTGCTCTTTTGAAGATAATCGTTGTTCTAATAAGTACTCCAAACTATCATGATCTGTTTTTACCTTGAAGTGTCTCCCTATTAGGTAAGGGAACCATTTCTTAATTGCATGTAATATGACCAACACTTCCTTTTCATAAATGGGTTTGAGTAAATTCTTTCCTTTAAGCTAGTTGCTTTCAAAGGAAAAGGACCTTCCTTCTTACATTAAAAGTGCACCAATGCCATGTCCAGAGGCATCACACTCCACAATAAAGGTTTTTGTGAAGTCATACATGGTCAGGATAGGAGTCGTACACATAGCCTCCTTAAGTTTTTCAAAATCTTTGGTTGCTTCTTGAGTCCAAGCAAATGTCTCCTTTTTTAATAATGTTGTTAGAGGTGCTGCTATTTGACCATAATTTCTTGACAAACTTGCGGTAATAGCCTGTCAATATTAAGAATCCTTAGGATTCTTTAAGTTTTTGGGAATTGGTCATTCCATCATAGCTCTAATTTTGTTAGGGTTGACTTTGACACCTTCATGAGATACAATATGACCCAAAATTTCCACTTCAACACACTTGGAAGGATTTTCATATAGTTGTTTCTCTTCTAATAGTTTTAAGACCATGCCAATATGTTTTACACGCTCTTCCCAATATTTGTTGTAAATTAATATATCATAAAAAAATACTAACATAACTTTTCTAAGAAAGGGTTTGAAAATAGAATTCATCAATGTTTGGAATGTTGAAGGTGCATTAGGAAGGCCAAATGACATCACCCAAAACTCATAATGATCTTCATGTGTTCTAAAGGTTGTTTTGGGGATGTCTTCTTGCCTCATTTTGATTTGATGATGTCTAGAACGAAGATCCAACTTAGTAAAGATAATTTCTTGTTTCAATTCATCTAATAATTCATCAATGACAGGAATAATAAACTTATCCTTAATGGTCGTTTTGTTGAGATGTCCATAATATGGAAACATATGCCATGAACCTTCCTTTTTTTAACCATCACTACTATCGAGGAGAACGAACTTTGGCTAGTTTGAATGATGTCATCCTCTAACATTTCTTGAATCATATGTTCAATCTCAATCTGTTGTCCATATGGGTACCTATAAGGCCTAATGTTAGGTGGTACACTTCCTAGTTGAAAATCAAAAGCATGGTCATGATCTCAGGTAGTTGCAAGACCCTTAGGAATTTGTCCAAATACCTTGGAATAATTGTTGATAATGTTTTGGAGATCTACTAGAGCAGAGGGTATAGATGTTTGAACATCTAGTGAACACAATTGTGCAATTACACCATGGTGTCCCTTTTTGAGAAATTTTTCCATGTTGTTAGAGATAATCACTTTAAAGGATTTCCCTTGGATACCCTTGAGTTCCATTTCCTTGTCTCCTAAGGAAAATCTCATGAAAAGTTCCTGAAAATTAAGAGCCATTGTTCTCGATGATTGTAACCAATGGACCCTTAATACAACATCAACACTACATATTTGGATTGCAATCATGGGACTATCCAATAAATACTCCCCCATATTGAGTTTAATACTATGGCACTTCCTCAAATAATTTATGGTACCTCCATCTGCAATCATTACTTGAAACTCCAGTGCTAGAAATATAAAGCAATTGAGAAGTTTCACTAATTTACAATTAATGAAGTTATGGGTACTACTAGAATCAATCAAAATTGTTATCTTTTTCTTTTTGATATATCCTTCTATCTTGAGGGTTTGTTGTAGGCAACGTTGTTTGTAGGCATGCACTTTAATGCTAGAATGGGAAATTGCCAATTTTCTAATCTTGGAACCTAGGTAAATTGTTTACTAGTGATTTCCTTACTATAAATCAAATTAGTAGCTCAAAATACAAAATACATTTGCTGGAAAATCAACTCAAATAAATAGCAGAAGAAATATAGGAAACCAAATCTCATACACAATACACAAATACATTATTCCCTTCAAATAAACTTATCATTAGAATAATATCAAATCTTACAAGGGATTCCTTACCAGGAAAATGGCCCACTGAAAAATAAAGAAAACTATATACGACACCTGCAAACCTTGACAACTCCTCTACGGTTGTACAATCCCACACATTCAATTTTCCAAATATGTACACAACTTCCCTCACCATAGCTCACGTATGTATGTGCTTTACTACACTGTAGCACGCATACATACTCACCCTGACTGACCTATGAAGTGCATACAACTCCACTCAATTGTTGTGGCTTCGATCTGCCAAATCTTCTTTTAGATGCCCTTATTCTCTATTCTCTCTGACATGTACTGATCTTTAGATGAAAGTCCTTCTCCACCTATCCGAGATATCCTTGAGAAAAAGTCCTTCTTTTCTCTCTCTCTATGATATGATCATAGAAGTGTCTCCTCCTTCACCCTAGCCTTGCTTTAATGATCTTGAGTTATGACCTAACCCTAATCTTCAAAGTGATTGATGGTTGAGATTAAATATCACCTCACTTGAGATCAATGGCTAAGATTTAGTTCACAAATGCTAATAACTTTATCATTTCTTTAAATAAAACTCAACTAATTAATAAAATCACTTTACTATAGTACTTCCTTTAATTAAAGTAAATTACTAAGGTAGAAGGATTTGGATGACTTCCACATGTCTAGACACTTAGACTTGTGTGGAAGTACATGTCCGATTATAAAAACATCAACACTCCCTCTTAGTGAGGAAGGTACTTCTCGAAGAGCCACTTGGAACTAGTTTTCCCTCCCCGGATCCTAGCACAATATTCTGCATATCATCCTGCCCCATGGCATCCCTCCAAACCTATTTGTTTGTTGCTTCCTGAAAACTAGAAGACTCAGATCAATGATGCTACTCATTAGTGCCACGAAGTTTGGAAACTTCTTTGGAGGCCTACTCTTCTTGAATGTGCTTCTAGGAGAGTCAACATGTTATTGAGCATTTGATGTAGAAGCATCGCAAGGATGTGCAAACATAGCCAGCAGTGAGCCAACGTGGAGATGAGAGACAGTTGGAAAAGCACCAAGCACATTTTTCTTGAGAATGTTTTGAAATATTAATGAAGTCATTAAGTGGAGGCATGCTTGTATTATTGTAAAAGGACCTTGAGCGACCCCCTCTCGTCCATAGTAGATAGGAACCTTTATGTGTAATGAATGTAGGTAGATAGAATTTAATGCTTAGATTAGACAGTTTAGAGCGCAAGAGGGAAATGGGATATAGACACCCTCATTGCATAGTTGTATTATTATTGTCAAGAGAAGAGCATAGAGAAGAGAACAAAGAACTGTAGTTGAAAACACCCATGTACAGAAGTTCTAGATTAATACAAAGAGATTTGACTCAGATTCATGGTGTTGTGATATTCTCTGTGTATGCATTGTTGAATATTATGCTCATGAATGTTTTACTCTTTCTGTCATGCATTTGTTGTTTATGCTATGTGTGTATGATTTCTTGTTAAATGTATGAAATCTGAGAGAGAGAGAGAGAGAGTAAGGGAAATGAGTTTCAATTGTTTCTCTATCTGAGCAAGAGTTCCTACAAGGAATGCAGTTGACTTGTCCATAAGGAGTGCGTTGACAAGAGTTCAGAGTTTTATCTCTGAATGCTCAGAAGGGTTAGCTTTTGTTCTCATTTCCTCAGAGGTGTAGTTAGGCATAGGAGCCGTGCAAAGTGTGTGCATAGGCCGAGTAAAGTCTCAGAGTTTGCGAACCTGAGAAATTGTTGAAGGACTACTATTGCAAGGAGTGCGCAGAGTCGAAAGACTTCAATTCTTTGAAGTAATTGAAGGATTTTCCGCAAGGAGTGCGTGCATGAGTCTTCTTTAAGACTCGGAGTTGGAGAAAGCTCAGGAGAGATAGAGTCTTCATAGTCATTGAAGAAAATCACAGAAGGTTGATACCTTGAGATGTTGAAAGGAGGTGTCGCAAGTTTGTGTTGTAGGTGGTTAAAGTTCCGTGGTGAAACACTTTGTCAAATTTGCGGAAGTTCTCAGAAGGGAGAATGGACGGTCGGAATTCTCCATGGAGAATTTGCGAAGTCTCGCGAGCCATCAGATATCACAGAGGAGAAAGGAGGTTACAGTGGTCGTTTTCTGCAAGTGGAAGCTCAGGAGAGAGAGGGCCATAGATTCATGCCAACGAGGACCGTTGGATTTACTCACAAAATTCCATTTCGGGGTTTCGGGAGTGGAAAGGTCGAAGTTTTTGTATCACTGTTTGCGAAGTCACGAAAGGTGAAGTAGCGAAGTGGAAATTGGATCTGAGCCGTCCGATTGGAGGGACACGTGTCGCAAGATCACTCGTATCGGGGTTTCACAGGTCGAGGAGTTGAAGGTTTAGCATCTGGACTCATGAAGTTGCGAAGTCCGAGAACTTCAAAAAGGAGGGAAGTTCCATCATGGGACTTGCGTAGAAGACGTGTCGGAATTTCACCATTTCGGCATATCGGAGGGTAAGGGGTTGAGACTTTTGTCCCGAGAGTCCTGAAGCGGCGAGTAGCGAAGTCGCGAAAGAATCCAAGCCGTCCATCGGGGAAGGACAGGTGGTAGAGATCAGAGGATCTCGCGAACTTGGAGGTTCGCAGGGTGAGAGTAAAAAACTTAAGTGCTCCAAGTCACGAGTAGCGAAATCGCGAGAAGCGAGGAAAACCATTGGATCCGGGTCAAGGTAGGAACTTTGGATCAGGAACCCCATCGCATTTTGTGTCTCGGGGGTTCGGAGGTTAAAGGGAATTGTTCTCAACATCAAAAGTCACGAAGTGCCGAGAGCCGAGGTACAGAGGAAACATGTGGTAGGACCATGAAGGTGGGCCCGAAAAAACAGATAGGTAGATACGTGTCATTAGGAGGAGGTGAGTCAACACTCCATTGACTTCTCGCTTCTCGGGAGTTCATGAGGTAAGAGCTCGAAGGTTCGACCTTTGAACTCGCGAAGGTGCGAGAGGTGAGAGGTGCTAGTGCTTGGCCTAGCTGGTGGTCGCGCGAGAAAGGTGTTGACAGAAAAAGAGCTAAATCTATTTTGCGATCTCGGGTATCACGAGATAGGAGAGTAAGAGTCAGGAGTCACGACTCGCGAACTCGCGAGATTGCGAGCTGAAAAAAAAGGACCCGTGGAGAAGCATCATTTTGTGTTTGTTGGATTCCCTGAAGAGGAATCGAAGAGTCAATCCAACTCAAGGAGAGGAAGTAGAGCGATCCTGTAGCGGACTGTCGACTCGAGGGCTGAGAGGGTTGGTGTCTGCATCATCTGGTATCAGAGCCTTATTCTTGTTTGTATATTTCAGGAAGGAAAAGCGAGAAGTGATTTCAGCCATGCCGCAGAGGAGAAGAGACAAACAAACACCCGATCCACTAGAGGATAGGGAGATGTCAAGAGAAAGAGGTAGACAGGTGCAGAATCTAGAAGTGGAAAGAGATCTACATGACATTCACGCTAGACTCATGGATGTGGAAATAAACCAAAGGCGCAAAAATGATATTGGAGATGTCAGTGAGTCCGAAAGCGAAGATGAAGCTGGACATGAAGAAGAGGAAGTCACAACAGAAGATGCAGCACATGAACGCTTGATTAGAGCTGTTGCAAGAATGAGTGTAAGAGCCAAAATGGACATTCCAGTTTATGAGGGAAACTTGGATGCTGAAGAGCTTCTAGACTGGATTAGAGCTTTGGACACATATTTTGACTATGAATATGTCGAAGAAGACAAGAAGGTCAAACATGCTGTCACGAGGCTTAAAGGACATGCAACATTGTGGTGGGATGAACTGCAAGCTGACAGATGCTGCCAAGGTAAGCAAAAGATCAAGAGTTGGGATAGGATGATTGCAAAGATGAAAGCGAAATTCATTTCCAGAGATTACCAAATTACTCTGTTTCAAAGAATGCAGAACTTGAGACAGAAGCTAATGACAGTGAAGGAGTACACTGAAGAGTTCTACAGGCTGAACATCAGAGCAGTTCATCATGAAAGTAATGATGAAAAGGTTGCTAGGTATATGAATGGCCTGAGATGCGAAATTCAGGATGAGATGAGCATGATGACCATTCGAACGGTGGAAGATGCTTATCAAATGGCTCTAAAGGCGGAAGAGAAGCTGAGCCAAAAACAAGGTCAGAGAGGCCGAGGCAGAAGTCAAGCCAGGGGCAAATCAGTTGTCCAAGATAAAAATCAAAAGCCTAAGGAAGAATGGAAGAAATATCAGATTGAGAGAGGTGGAAGCTCACAGAAAGGGAAATATACTGGACAGAGAAGGTAGTATACTGATCAGAGAGGAGAGTATGCTGATAACAACATTTTCCCTCGTACTAGAGGTAGAGGAAGAGGAAGAGGTGGAGTGATAAAATGCTTCACATGTGGAAAGAATGGACACAAATCTTATGAATGTCTAGATAAGAAGAAATAAGATGGTGAGACTCACATTGCCGAAGCACAGAGGCATAATGTTGAGGTAGAGGATGCTGAAGGCAGAAGATCGTTGATGATGGCAAAAGTTCTTTTGACACCAGAGAAGGAGGTGGAGAGTTCAGTCCAAAGAAACAATTTTTTTCAGACTGCGTGTAAAACCAAGGACAGGAAATGTAAAGTTATTGTAGACAGTGGTAGCATGGACAATCTCGTTTCTACAGAGATGGTAGAAAAGCTGGAGCTGGAGATGATTGATCATCCTAGCCCATACAGAGTTTCGTGGTTGAAAAAAGGACATCAGGTAAATGTCACTAAGCAATGTTTAGTTGAGTTTAAAATAGGAGGGTATAAAGATGAAACACTCTATGATGTTATTCCTATGGATTTTTGTCACCTATTGCTGGGTAGACCATGGCAATATGATAGGAATGTGATTCATGACGGGAGGATGAACACATACACCCTAGAGAAGAATGGGAGAACTCACATGCTGTTTTCGATTAAGGATAAAGAGGTGAATCCTGAAGTAAGCAACACTGTACTTCTCATGAGTGGGAAGGAACTTCTTACAGAGGTTAAGAAGAAGGAGGAACCACAATTCATTGTGGTCAGGAAGCCAAAGATTGTTTTAACCAGTACAAGGGTAGATGATTTACCAGAAGAGGTTCAGGAACTGCTGGAAGAGTTTGTTGACATAGTAGTGGACGAACTACCTCATTCGTTGCCACCGATCAGAAGTATAAGTCATCAAATTGATCTCATACCTGGAGCTAGTTTTCCAAACAAAGCAATGTACAGTTTGACACCGCAGGAGAATGAAGAGGTCAAAAGACAAGCCCAGGATTTGTTGGACAAAGGTTTGGTCAGAGAAATCTTGAGTCCATGTGCTGTTCCGACAGTACTAAATCCGAAGAAAGACGGAGGCTGGAGGATGTGCACAGACTCGAGGGAAATCAACAAAATAACTATCAGGTATAGATTTCCATTGCCAAGGATGGATGATTTGATGGATTGCTTGAGTGGAGATTTTTTTTTTTCGAAGATTGACTTGAAGAGTGGTTATCACTAAATTTGTATGAGAGAAGGAGATGAATGGAAGACAACATTCAAAACCAATGAAGAGTTATACGAATGGCTTGTCATGCCATTTGGTTTAACAAACACACTGAGTACTTTCATGAGATTGATGAATGAAGTCCTGAAGGATTTCATCGGGAAATTTGTCATTGTGTACCTTGACGACATACTGATTTTGAGTAAAACAAAGGTAGAGCATCTGAAACATTTGGCTACAGTGATGCAGAGGTTACATCAAGAGAAGCTGTTGATAAACATGAAGAAGTCCTCATTCATGAAGACGGAGCTCATTTATTTGGGGTTTGTTATTTCTGCAGATAAGTTGGGGATGGATCCAGATAAAGTGGAGGTGATTAAGAATTGGCCATCACCAAAGAATATCTTTGAAGTTCGAAGTTTCCATGGATTGGCTAGTTTCTACAGGAAGTTCATCAGGAATTTCAGTGGAATTAGTGCACCGATGATGGACACAGTGAAGAAGAGACATAAATATTTTCACTGGACAGAAGAAGACAGAAATATTTTTAATTTGTTGAAGAGGAAGATCATGGAACAACCAATCCTGGTGTTGCCTGATTTCCAAAAGACATTTCAAGTCAAATGCGATGCAAGTGGATTTGCAATTGAGGCAGTCTTGAGTCAAGAAGACAGGCCGATAGCATACTTCAGCAAGAAGCTGAATGACGCGAAAGTGAAATACTCCACGTATGACAAGGAGTTCTATGCTATTATTCAGGCATTGAAGAAATGGAGACATTACTTAATCCTAAAGGAGTTTGTCTTGTATAGTGATAATCATGCATTGAAATTTGTGACTCAACAGGAGAAGTTAAATCAAAGACATGTTAAATGGGTCGAATACATGCAAAACTTTACTTTTGTAATTAAGTATATTTCTGGAACTGCTAACAAAGTTGATGATGCTTTGAGCAGGAAATGTTTGCTGTTGCAGGAGTTTAGAGTCAAAACACTGGGTTTTGATGATCTCAAGGACATGTACAGAGATGATCCAAATTTTAAAGAGGCGTATGAAGCAGCTGAGAATCCAATTCTCAGGGACAGAAGCCAATGGACAGAATACATGATCCAGGAAGGATTACTGTTTAAGGGTAATCAACTTTGTATTCCAAAATGCTCCATGAGGGAGAATTTGCTGAAGGAGAAACATAGTGGAGGATTGGCCGAACATTTCGGTCATGACAAGACGTTCGCAAAGTTGAATGAGTCATATTTTTGGCCAGGAATGTGAGCAGATGTCAAAATATTCGTGGACAGATGCAAAATTTTCCAGCATTCAAAGGGAAAGAGGAAGAATGCAGGTTTTTAGCAACCGTTACCCATACCTGACAGGCCGTGGGATGCAGTCAGCATGGACTTCATATTGGGGCTGCCGAGAACACAAAGAGGGTTTGACTTGATCTTTGTAGTGGTAGACAGTTTTTCCAAAATGGCACATTTCATTCCATGCTAGAAAACTAGTGACACAACTCACATTGTGAACCTATTTTTCAAAGAAGTCATTCGACTTCACGGCTTGCCAAGAAGCATAGTTTCGGATTGAGACACTAAGTTCGTAGGAAAATTTTGGAGAACCCTATGGAAGAAGCTGGGAACTAACTTGTCGTTTAGTTCAACTTATCATCCTCAGATGGATGGACAGACAGAAGCGGTGAACAAAATTCTGGGAGACTTGTTGAGAACTTTGGTGACAGAACACCACAGCCAGTGGGACAATATATTACCACAGGCGGAATTTGCTTACAATGATTCAATCAACAGGAGCATGGGATAGAGTCCATTTCAGATTGCCTATGGCATGCAACCAAGAGGAATTTCATAGTTGAGGGATTCAGAACAGGCTGCGGCTAGGAGCGCTAGTGCAGAAGATTTCGCAGAGGCGATGAAGGAGCTTCACAACCAGGTGAAAGAGCGATTGCAACATTCGAGCCAAGAATATAAATGCAGGGCAGATCAACACAGGAGAGAAATTCAATTTGAAGTTGGTGATTTGATCCTTGCACATTTGAGAAAGGAAAGGTTCCCGAGGGGAACATATCATAAACTCAAGATGAATAAAATCAGACGCAAGATCTTGAAGAAATTTGGGGCGAATGCATATGAGATTGAATTACCCGATGGGATCAAAATTTCTCCAATATTAAATGTCTCAGATTTGTACCCTTATAGAGCTGAGGAAGGAGAAGCAGGAAATGAACAGCCAGAGGTTCAGTGGACAAAACAAATGCCAGTTGCAGAAAAACCGCAGATGGAGCACATACTGGACAAAAGAGTTGGTAATAGGACCAGGCGAAAAGAATATTTTGAATACTTGGTCAAGTGGAAGGGCCATCTAGTTGAAGATGCTAGCTGGGAGAACGAAGCCAAAATCCTGAAGCATGGATAGACTGTGCACGAGCTCATGGATAGAAGGCCATGAAAATTTTCAAGCGAGGAAGTATGATGCAGGAGCATCGCAAGGACGTACAAACATAGCGAGCAGTGAGCCAACGCGGAGATGAGAGACACTTGGAAAAGCACCGAGCACATTTTTCTTGAAAATGTTTTGAAATATTAATGAAGTCATTAAGTGGAGGCATGCTTGTATTATTGTAAAAGGACCTTGAGCAACCCACTCTCTTCCATAGTAGATAGGAGCCTTTATGTGTAATGAATGTAGGTAGATAGGATTTAATGCTTAGATTAGACAGTTTAGAGTGCAAGAGGGAAACGGGATATAGACACCCTCATTGCATAGTTGTATTATTATTGTCAAGAGAAGAGCATAGAGAAGAGAACAGATAACTGTAGTTGAAAACACCCATGTACAGAAGTTTTGGATTAATACAAAGAGCTTTGATTCAGATTCATGGTGTTGTGATATTCTCTGTGTATGCATTGTTGAATATTATGCTCATGAATGTTTTACTCTTTCTGTCATGCATTTGTTGTTTATGCTATGTGTGTATGATTTCTTGTT
Organism: Picea engelmannii; assembly: GCA_009831015.1. NCBI lineage: Eukaryota > Viridiplantae > Streptophyta > Pinopsida > Pinales > Pinaceae > Picea > Picea engelmannii. The sequence goes on along the minus strand of ML790269.1, from coordinate 1,308,997 downwards.
AAATGGCTGAAATCTGAGAGAGAGAGAGAGAGAGAGAGAGAGAGAGAGAGAGAGAGAGAGTAAGGGAAATGAGTTTCAATTGTTTCTCTATCTGAGCAAGAGTTCCTGCAAGGAGTGCGTTGACAAGAGTTCAGAGTTTTATCTCTAAAAGCTCAGAAGGGTTAGCTTTTTTTCTCATTTCCTCAGAAGTGCAGTTAGGCACAAGAGTCGTGCAAAGTGTGTGCATAGGCCGAGTAAAGTCTCAGAGTTTGCGAACCTGAGAAATTGTTGAAGGACTACTGCTGCAAGGAGTGCGCAGAGTCGAAAGACTTCAATTCTTTGAAGTAATTGAAGGATTTGCCACAAGGAGTGTGTGCAGGAGTCTTCTTTGAGACTCGGAGTTGGAGAAAGCTCAAGAGAGATAGAGTCTTCATAGTCATTGAAGAAAATCACAGAAGGTTGATACCTTGAGATGTTGAAAGGAGGTGTCGCAAGTTTGTGTTGCAGGCAGTTAAAGTTCCGTGGTGAAACACTTTGTCAAATTTGCGGAAGTTCTCAGAAGGGAGAACAGACGGTCAAAATTCTCCGTGGAGAATTCACAAAGTCCCGCGAGCCGTCAGATCTCACAGAGGAGCAAGGAGGTTACGGTGGTCATTTTTTGCAAGCGAAAGCTTAGGAGAGAGACGACCGTAGATTCATGCCAACGAGGACCATTGGATTTATTCACGAAATTCCATTTCGGGGTTTCGGGAGTGGAAAGGTCAAAGGTTTTGTATCAATGTTCGCGAAGTCACGAAAGGCGAAGTAGCGAAGTGGCGATTGGATCTAAGCCGTCCGATTGGAAGGACATGTGTTGCGAGATCACCCGTATCGGGGTTTCACAGGTCGAGGAGTTGAAGGTTTAGCATCCGGACTCACGAAGTTGCGAAGTCAAAGAACTCCAAAAAGGCGGGAAGTTCCATCGTGGGACCCGTGTAGAAGACATGTCGGAATTTCACCATTTTGGCATATCGGAGGGTAAGGGGTCGAGACTTTTGTCCTGAGAGTCCCGAAGCGGCAAGTAGCGAAGTCACGAAAGAATCCAAGCCGTCCATGGGGGAAGGACAGGTGGCATAGATCAGAGGATCTAGCGAACTCGGAGGTTCGCAGGGTGAGAGTCAAAAAGTTAAGTGCTCCAAGTCACGAGTAGCGATATCGCGAGGAGCGAGGACAACTGTTGGATCCGGGTCAAGGTAGGACCGTTGGATCAGGTACCCCATTGCATTTCGCGTCTCGGGGGTTTGGAGGTTAAAGGGAGTTGTTCTCAACATCAAAAGTCACGAAGTGCCGAGAGCCGAGGTATGGAGGAAACGCGTGGTAGGACCACGAAGGTGGGTCCGGAAAAATAGACAGGCGGATACATGTCGTTAGGAGGAGGTGAGTCAACACTCCATTGACTTCTCTCTTTTCGGGAGTTCGTGAGGTAAGAGCTCGAAGGTTCAACCTTTGAACTCGCAAAGGTACGAGAGGCGAGAGGTTCTAGTGCTTGTCCTAGCCAGTGGTTGCGCGAGAAAGGTGTTGACAGAAAAAGAGCTAAATCTGCGATCTCGGGTATCGCGAGATAGGAGAGTAAGAGTTGGGAGTCACGACTCGCGAACTCGTGAGATTGCAAGATGAAAAAAAAGGACCTATGGAGAAGCATCATTTTGTGTTTGTTGGATTCCCCGAAGAGGAATCAAAGAGTCAATCTGACTCAAGGAGAGAAAGTAGAGCGATCCTGTAGAAGATTGTCGACCCAAGGGCCGAGAGGGTCGGTGTCTGTGTCATCTGGTATCAGAGCCTGATTCTTGTTTGTATATTTCAAGTAGGAAAAGCGAGAAGGAATTTCAGCCATGCCGCAGAGGAGAAGAGACAGACAAACACCCGATCTGCCAGAGGATAGGGAGATGTCAAGAGAAAGAGGTAGACAGGTGCAGAATCCAGAAGTGGAAAGAGATCTGCATGACATTCGTGCTAGACTTGTGGATGTGGAAATAAAAAAAAGGTGCAGAGCTGATATTGAAGATGTCAGTGAGTCCAAAAGAGAAGATGAAGCTGGACATGAAGAAGAGGAAGTCACAACAGAGGATGTAGCACATGAACGCTTGATTAGAGCTATTGCAAGAATGAGTGCAAGAGCCAAAATGGACATTCCAGTTTATGAGGGAAACTTGGATGCTGAAGAGATTCTAGACTGGATTAGAGCTCTGGACACATATTTTGACTATGAAGATGTCGAAGAAGACAAGAAGGTCAAACATGCTGTCACGTGGCTTAAAGGACATGAAGCATTGTGGTGGGATGAACTGCAAGCTGACAGAAGTTGCCAAGGTAAGAAGAACATCAAGAGTTGGGATAGGATGATTGCAAAGATGAAAGCAAAATTCATTCCCAGAGATTACCAAATTACTCTATTTTGAAGAATGCAGAACTTGAGAAAGAAGCTGATGACAGCGAAGGAGTACACTGAAGAGTTCTACAGGCTGAACATCAAAGCAGGTCATCATGAAAGTAATGATGAAAAGGTTTCCAGGTATATGAATGGCCTGAGATGCGAAATTCAGTATGAGATGAGCATGATGACCATCTGAACGCTGGAAGATGCTTATCAAATGGCTCTAAAGGCGGAAGAGAAGCTGAGCCGAAAACTAGGTAAGAGAGGTCGAGGCAGAAGTCAAGCCAGGGGCAAATCAGTTGTCCAAGATAAAAATCAGAAGCCTAAGGAAGAATGGAAGAAACCTCAGATTGAGAGAGGTGGAAGCTCGCAGAAAGGGAAATATATTGGACAGAGAAGGCAGTATGCTGATCAGAGAGGAGAGTATGCTGATAACAACATTTTTCCTCGTACTAGAGGTAGAGGAAGAGGAAGAGGTGGAATGATAAAATGCTTCACATGTGGAAAGAACGGACACAAATCTTATGAATGTCCAAATAAGAAGAAATAAGATGGTGAGACTCACATTGCCGAAGCATAGAGGCGGAATGTTGAGGTAGAGGATGCTGAAGGTGGAAGATCGTTGATGATGCTAAAAGTTCTTTTGACACCAGAGAAGGAGGTGGAGAGTTCAGTCCAAAAAAACAGACTTTTTCAGACTGCGTGCAAAACCAAGGACAGGAAATGTAAAGTTATTGTAGACATTGGTAGCATGGATAATCTTGTTTCTACAGAGATGGTAGAAAAGCTGGAGCTGCAGATGATTGATCATCCAAGCCCATATAGAGTTTCGTGGTTGCAAAAAGGACATCAGGTAAATGTCACTAAGCAATGTTTAGTTGAGTTTAAAATAGGAGGGTATAAAGATGAAATACTCTGTGATGTTATTCCTATGGATGTTTGTCATCTATTGCTGGGTAGACCGTGGCAATATGACAGTAATGTGATTCATGACGGGAGGATGAAAACATACACCCTAGAGAAGAATGGGAGAACTCACATGCTATTGCCGATTAAGGATAAAGGGGTGAAGCCTGAAGTAAGCAACACTGTACTTCTCATGAGTGGGAAGGAACTTCTTACAGAGGTTAAGAAGAAGGAGGAACCACAATTCATTGTGGTCAGGAAGCCAAAGATTGTTTTAACCAGTACAAGGGTAGATGATTTACCAGAAGAGGTTCGGGAACTGCTGGAAGAGTTTGCAAACATAGTAGTGGATGAACTACCTCGTTCGTTGCCACCGATCAGAAGTATAAGTCATCAAATTGATCTCATACCTAGAGCTAGTTTGCCAAACAAAGCAGCGTACAGGTTGACGCCGCAGGAGAATGAAGAGGTCAAAAGACAAGTCTAGGATTTGTTGGACAAAGGTTTGGTCAGAGAAAGATTGAGTCTGTGTGTTGTTCCGACAGTACTCAGTCCGAAGAAAGACGGAGGCTAGAGGATGTACACAGACTCAAGGGAAATCAACAAAATAACTATCAGGTACAAATTTCCATTGCCAAGGATGGATGATTTGATGGATTGCTTGAGTGGAGCACATTTTTTTTCGAAGATTGACTTGAAGAGTGGTTATCACAAAATTCGTATGAGAGAAGGAGATGAATGGAAGACGACATTCAAAACCAATGAAGGGTTATATGAATGGCTTGTTATGCCATTTGGTTTAACAAACGCGCCGAGTACTTTCATGAGATTGATGAATGAAATCCTGAAGTATTTCATCGGGAAATTTGTCATTGTGTACCTTAATGACATACTGATTTTGAGTAAAACAAAGGCAGAGCATCTGAAACATTTGGCTACAGTGATGCAGAGGTTACAGTAGGAGAATCTGCTGATAAACATGAAGAAGTCCTCATTCATGAAGACAGAGCTCATTTATTTGGGGTTTTTTATTTCTGCAGATAAGTTGAGGATGGATCCAGATAAAGTGGAGGTGATTAAGAATTGGCCATCACCAAAGAATATCTTTGAAGTTCGAAGTTTCCACGGATTGGCTAGTTTCTACAGGAAGTTCATCAGGAATTTCAGTGGAATTAGTGCACCGATGATGGACACAGTGAAGAAGAGACATAAATCTTTTCACTGGACAGAAGAAGATGAAAAGAGTTTTAATTTGTTGAAGAGGAAGATCACAGAACAACCAATCCTGGTGTTGCCTGATTTTCAAAAGACATTTCAAGTAAAATGCGATGCAAGTGGATTTGCAATAGGGGCAGTCTTGAGTCAGGAAGACAGGCCGATAGCATACTTTAGCGAGAAGCTGAATGTAGCGAAAGTGAAATACTCCACGTATGACAAGGAGTTCTATGCTATTATTCAGGCATTGAAGAAATGGAGACATTACTTAATCCCGAAGGAGTTTGTCTTGTATAGTGATAATCATGCATTGCAATTTGTGACTCGACAGGAGAAGCTAAATCAAAGACATGTTAAATGGGTCGAATACATGCAAAACTTTACTTTTGTAACTAAGCATATTTCTGGAACTGCTAACAAAGTTACTGATGCTTTGAGCAGGAAATGTTTGTTGTTGCAGGAGTTCAGAGTCAAAACACTGGTTTTTGAGGATCTCAGGGACATGTACAGAGATGATTCAGATTTTAAAGAGGCGTATGAAGCAACTGAGAATCCAATTCTCAGGGACAGAACCCAATGGATAGAATACATGATCCATGAAGGATTACTGTTTAAGGGTAATCAAATTTGTATTCCAAAATGCTCCATGAGGGAGAATTTGCTGATGGAGAAACATAGTGGAGGATTGGCCGGACATTTCGGTCATGACAAGACGTTCGCAAAGTTGAATGAGTCATATTTTTGGCTAGGAATGCGAGCAGACGTCAAAATATTCATGGACAGATGCAGAATTTGCCAACATTCAAAGGGAAAGAGGCAGAATGGAGGTTTTTACCAACCGTTACCCATACCTAACAGGCCGTGGGATGCAGTCAGCATGGACTTCATATTGGGGCTGCCGAGAAAACAAAGAGGGTTTGACTCGATCTTTGTAGTGGTAGAAAGATTTTCCAAAATGGCACATTTCATTCCATGCCAGAAAACTAGTGACGCAACTCACATTGCAAACCTGTTTTTCAAAGAAGTCATTCAACTTCACGGCTTGCCAAGAAGCATAGTTTCGGATCGAGACACTAAGTTCATAGAACAATTTTGGAGAACCCTATGGAAGAAGCTGGGAACTAACTTGTCATTTAGTTCAGCTTATCATCCTCAGACGGATGGACAAATAGAAGCAGTGAACAGAAGTCTGGGAGAATTGCTAAGAACATTGGTGACAGAACACCACAGCCAGTGGGACAATATATTACCACAGGCGGAATTTTCTTACAATGATTCAATCAACAGGAGAACAGGACAGAGTCCATTTCAGATTGTCTATGGCATGCATCCAAGAGGAATTTCTGAGCTGAGGGATTCAGAATAGAACGCTAGTGCAGAAGATTTTGCAGAGGCGATGAAGGAGCTTCACAACCAGGTGAAGGAGGGATTGTAAGATTCGAGCCAAGAATATAAATGCAGGGTAGATCAACACAGGAGAGAACTTCAGTTTAAAGTTGGTGATTTGATCCTTGCACATTTGATAAAGGAAAGGTTCCCAAGGGGAACATATCATAAACTCAAGATGAAGAAAATTGGACCATGCAAGATCTTGAAGAAATTTGGGGCGAATGCATATGAGTTTGAATTACCCGATGGGATCGGAATTTCTCCGATATTCAATGTCTTGGATTTGTACCCTTATAAAGATGAGGAAGCAAAAGCAGGAAATGAACAGCCAGAGGTTCAGTGGACAAAACAAATGCCAGTTGCAGAAAAACCATAGATGGAGCACATACTGGACAAAAGAGTTGGTAACATGTCCAGGCGAAAAGAATATTTTGAATACTTGGTCAAGTGGAAGGGCCATCCAGTTGAAGATGCCAATTGCGAGAATGAAGTCGAAATCCTGAAGCATTGACAGACCGTGCGCGAGCTCATGGACATGAGCCCATGAAAATTTTCAAGTGAGGAAGTATGATGCAAGAGCATCGCAAGGAGGTGAAAACATAGCCAACAGCGAGCCAGTGCGGAGATGAGAGACAACTGGAAAAGCACCGAGCACATTTTTCTTGAAAATGTTTTGAAATATTAATGAAGTCATTAAGTGGAGGCATGCTTGTATTATTGTAAAAGGACCTTGAGTGACCCGCTCTTGTTCATAGTAGATAGGAGCCTTTATGTGTAATGAATGTAGGTAGATATAATTTAATGCTTAGATTAGACAGTTTAGAGTGCAAGAGGGAAACGGGATATAGACACCCTCATTGCATAGTTGTATTATTATGGTCAAGAGAAGAGCATAGAGAATAGAACAGAGAACTATAGTTGAAAACACCCATGTACAAAAGTTCTGGATTAATACAAAGAGCTTTGACTCAGATTCATGGTGTTGTGATATTCTCTGTGTATGCATTGTTGAATATTATGCTCATGAATGTTTTACTCTTTCTGTCATGCATTTGTTGTTTATGCTATGTGTGTATGATTTCTTGTTAAATGTTTGAAATCTAAGAGAGAGAGAGAGTAAGGGAAATGAGTTTCAATTGTTTCTCTATCTGATCAAGAGTTCCTACAAGGAGTGCAGTTGAATTGTCTGCAAGGAGTGCGATGACAAGAGTTCAGAGTTTTATCTCTGAAAGCTCAGAAGGGTTAGCTTTTGTTCTCATTTTCTCAGAAGTGCAGTTAGGCACAGAAGCCATGCAAAGTGTGTGCATAGGTTGAGTAGAGTCTCAGAGTTTGCGAACCTGAGAAATTGTTGAAGGACTATTGCTGCAAGGAGTGCACAGAGTCGAAAGACTTCAATTATTTGAAGTAATTGAAGGATTTCCCGCAAGGAGTCCGTGCAGGAGTCTTATTTAAGACTCGGAGTTGGAGAAAGCTCAGGAGAGATAGAGTCTTCATAGTCATTGAAGAAAAGCACAGAAGGTTGATACCTTGAGACGTTGAAAGGAGGTGTCGCAAGTTTGTGTTGCAGGCGGTTAAAGTTCCATGGTGAAACACTTTGTCAAATTTCCGGAAGTTCTCAGAAGGGAGAACGGACGGTCGGAATTCTCCGTGGAGAATTCGCGAAGTCCCACGAGCCATAAGATCTCATAGAGGAGCAAGGAGGTTACGGTGGTCATTTTCTGCAAGCGGAAGCTCAGGAGAGAGAGGGCCATAGATTCACGCCAACGAGGACCGTTGGATTTACTCGCGAGATTCCATTTCGGGGTTTTGGGAGTGGAAAGGTCAAAGGTTTTGTATCAATGTTCGCGAAGTCGCGAAAGGCGAAGTAGCGAAGTGGTGATTGGATCTGAGCTGTTCAATTGGAGGGACACGTGTCGCGAGATCACCTGTATCGGGGTTTGGCAGGTCGAGGAGCTGAAGGTTTAGAATCCGGATTCACGAAGTTGCGAAGTCCAAGAACTTCAAAAAGGCAGGAAGTTCCATCATGGGACCCGCGTAGAAGTCATGTTAGAATTTCTCCATTTCGACATATCGGAGGGTAAGGGGTCGAGAATTTTGTCCCAAGAGTCCCGAAGCGGCGAGTAGCGAAGTCACGAAAGAATCCAAGCCATCCATTGGGGAAGGACAAGTGGCAGAGATCAGAGGATCTCGCGAACTCAGAGGTTCGCAGGGTGAGAGTCAAAAACTTAAGTGCTCCAAGTCACGACTAGCGAAATCACGAGGAGTGAGGACATCCGTTGGATCCGGGTCAAGGTAGGACCGTTGGATCAGGAACCCCATCGCATTTTGCATCTCAGGGGTTCATAGGTTAAAGGGAGTTGTTCTCAACATCAAAAGTCATGAAGTGTCAAGAGCCGAGGTACGGAGGAAACGCATGGCAGGACCACGAAGGTGGGCCCGGAAAAACAAACAGGCGGATACATGTCGTTAGGAGGAGGTGAGTCAACACTCCATTGACTTCTCACTTCTCGGGAGTTCGTGAGGTAAGAGCTCAAAGGTTCGACCTTTGAACTCACGAAGGTGCGAGAGGTGAGAGGTGCTAGCGCTTGGCCTAGCCGGTGGTCGCACGAGAAAGGTGTTGACAGAAAAAGAGCTAAATCCATTTCGCGATCTTAGGTATCGCGAGATAGGAGAGTAAGAGTCGGGAGTCATGACTCGTGAACTTGCGAGATTGCGAGATGAAAAAAAAGGACCTGTGGAGAAGCATCATTTTTTGTTTGTTGGATTCCCCAAAGAGGAATTGAAGAGTCAATCTGACTCAAGGAGAGGAAGTAGAGCGATCCTGTAGTGGATTGTCAACCCGAGGGCCGAGAGGGTCGGCATCTGCGTCAGCATCCCTCAATGTCATTCCATACCAACTAGGTCTTCTAACATAACTAGAAGATGATAACTCCTCCTCCCCACCTGAAGGTTGACTCCCCGAACTAGAAGTCTCTAAATAATGTTCTTACTTCGAAACTTTTTTCTCCTTATACTCTTCCATTGACATAATTTCATTCATTTCTGAATGGATAAGATTCAAGATCCCCTTGGACCTATAAATAGGCTTTCCCTACAACCTATATAACTTTCCCTCTATGAACCCAATGCTATTTGGTGTGTTAGGGATAGCTACCTCTGAACGTATGAGTACTTTCCCTTTCTTGAATATGACGAAAAAACACATGTCCTCCAAATATGAGAGAAAATTAGTCTTCAGTCTGTTGTGGCCGCAACAACCCACCTTTCCGTTTTCTTTTACAAGCAAAATGAAAGGCTCCCCCTACTAAAATTTCAACCCTATTTCCTAATCTTCTACCGCTTGAACCTAATGCTATCCCTTTGCCTACTTTGAAGGAGTTGGGAGTTTTATATTGATGGATGATTGTCTTTGATGGGTGTTGACTATCCTTCCCAATTTGATGATTTCAAATTTCTTCATAATGCTTATTGGACTATTATATTTGTTTAAATTTGTATTATGGACTTGACATGCTGTATTCAAACCATTTTTTGATTCTGAAGTGCTTGATGATCTTATTTGGGTGCACAACTTGATGATCTATTGCATGTCTTGGATGAGGTTGTGGCTAATTATTTGTTGATTTCCCAATTCAAATTCTACATCCTCTTTCTAACATGTTATGTTGCTTGACCTCATACTATGTGCTCTTTCATACATATCCTACTCTTCTGTTTTGAATTAGCATATGTAGTCTTAAGACACTCATCTACAATCATCACATTATTTTTCAATAAACCTAACACTCTCTCATAAGTTAGTTTAAAGATAAGAAATATATTGTTTATTGTATTAGCTAGTTTTCCTTGATTCCATGGTTGATCTCGTTCTTTTGTTTTGCAGGATAAGGTTTGCAGAGCCACTTTGTTCACATAACCGCTACAACATTGAGAGGCATGTGGGAAATTTGTTGATCCTTTTCTAGAACCTTGAATTTGATCCTTACTGAGATTCCCCTTTTCCTCTTTCCCTGAGGTCTTGAGCTTCCAAGGTTATTGGATCCACCTTTCCTGCAGACCTGTCCCCAAGCCTCTTCGGATTGATCTCTACCAGATTCTTCTTTTGGACTTCCCTCTCTCCCGAAACCTAGGCCCAAGGCCTATGGAGTTGTCTCCTTCTTTTCCTCTATTATTTCCTCTAACCAAATCTCATAGTTGTATTTTTCCCATCGAGAGCTTTCCAATGAATATAACCATTCTTAAATTCGAGTTCTGGATTGAAAGTTATGGCCTCCTAAAATTTTCCTAAGCCAAATCTCACCTTTTCTTTCCACTCCCACATGTCATTTACACAGCTCACACTCTCTTGTGTCATTTGACATGGCGCTAACGCTGATGTGGCGCCCACCACCTATCCTCATCATCGACAAGATTTTTCCTGACTCTTCTTCCCAGACTTCCCATCACATACTCTGACAAAGACATCATAGCTTCATCATCCATGGAATTCACACTACTCATTGTCAGAGTCCTTCTCCATCGAAGTACATCTACTCTTAATATCACAAATCACTCCAACGACCCTCCCCCAATGAATGGTTGGGATTTCATTTCACTCACTACTCGATTGATGACCTTAATTCGTTCTCTGAAGTTGATGGCCTTACAACTACAATACCCACAGTACATAAATTTATTTCAGTTCCTCAGTTTGTGAATGTTCCTTCATTTCCTCAGATCAAATCCTTATCTTCTTCTTTCACATAGCAATGTTGTTCGCAGCTGAATTTTTTAGTGAATTATGCATGCTCTTTTGAGGCTAAGCCTATTTTCCTTCTAAGCAACCAACATCGGAACCATGGGGTTATTACTTTGCAAAGTTTTGCAAGCTTAAACCTTGAGCGGATTTCCAAAGAGAAGCTCTCCTGAGCTGTCAATCTTTTCCCTAAGTGAACGGTCATATATTTTTTGTGCAACAATATTCGGGTTATAAGTTTGGATGGTCAGAGCTAACACTCTGAACAATCTCCTTCAGACTCCGAATGAATTTTAATAGTAATCATTGATCATCACTGGAAGGATGATCCATATCTTTCTCATGCAAAATGAAGCTATGAGGGAATATTCCTCGATACCTCTTGTCGATGCTTTGAAACTTCACAAATTTTATGGATGCCGAATGATTAGCTCCGACTACATGTCATCACTTTTTTGGGGCTTTAACCTTCAACATGCGAATCGAAGAAGGAATATTCTTTGATTCTTTTCTTCGATCTCTTTTCACTGACACATTAGAGAAGACTACGAAATAGCTCCCCCGATGGATGATGCAAATTTCTCCAGAGCTGTTGAATGACTAGATCTCTCTCTCGGAGTTAATACGTTGGGATGGGAATTGAACAGGAGAGAGGAAGACTCCAATGCAAAGTTCTAAATGAACACTCTATTATTTTTGAGGTCTGATGGACAAATGACCAGAACCATTGATGTGGTGGGTTTTCTCTTTTGTAGGTTCAAGAATTAAGGGCCCAGATTAACCCACGAGCCTGGTCAATGGCTATTGAGTGAAATGTTTTAAACAACCATAACTTTTGCTACAAATGTCAGAATGAGTTTGGTGATACCTCATTGGAAAGATATCGGATAGAGGAATGCAATGGTATGAGTCTCCAGGTATAAAAACGTATATAAGACATAATAAAATATAGAAAACTGACAACCACGGATTTGGGGGGAAAACTGGCCATACCAACTTCAAATAGTCATATCTAGGGCTACAAGTAATGAAATCAAGCCCAGGATAGCTCAATAGAAAGTTGGAAAAGAGAAGAAAAATATGGAATAAAAAATGAGGGAATATTGAGAGTGTAAATTGCTCGAAGATGAAAAACAGAGACATAACCCGAATTCAGATGAAGAACTGGGCATGTAGACTTCAAACAATCTTATCTTGAGATAACGACGATGAATTTGATCCAAATATAGCTCAATGGAAAGCTGAGACAGAGGAGAACAAGAAAAAAAGATATCATTCAACAAATCAGAGCCAAAAATGCCCAGAACAACACAATAAATTCAAAAAATGACCCAACAGTTAAAGTGAATAATAAATTTAAATAGATATCATTGGTAAACTGGCATAGGGAGAATGTAACCACCCGGGAGTCTCTTCAGCCCCCATTTGTAACTCCTACATCTACATTTATGAAATTCCAGAAAAAATTGAAATGTAAAAAAGAAAAAAATAGGGAAAAACAAAACGAATGGTCATGAGAACTGAAAAGTCTCTCTCTTGTTCTATAAAAGGGAGCTAGTTGAATGTATAATGACTTTTTCCCTTTGTAACAAAGGATGGTACTATTACTTCTAAGGAATAAAGAGCATGAGGCATTTCAAAAATATGTGGCTTCGATGGATGTAGTAGAGACTACTCTTGATGCATTTATCTTTTGCTTGAGTAGATAGGATTTTGTTGTATGAATTTTTTCTGCACTCTGTGTTGTTTACTCAGGCTGTGACATGTTTCTTCATGGGTACATAAATGATGTTATAAATGTATTGTGAAACTATTTGTCTATGCATATGTAGCACTATTTCTTTCATTTACCATTAAAATACATGAATTATTTTTGGTTTTGATGGTTATCTTTCTCTATACTCATTCTCTTAGTTTTTCTCTTGGGATAGGTTAGATTAGTTAGATTGGACTAGTTAGCTTTTAGCTAGTTTAGCCTTAGAATTATTTAGAACTCTTTGGGGGGAAGTTCATTGTTTTTACCCTTTTTATTCTTTTAATTATGCACGACAGTGAGGCCCATAAACTCACAGGAAACACTACTCCAAACAAGAGTAGGTATGATTGGGACTTGCCATCGGGCATTTTCCCTCATATTATTGAACGGTTCATTATGGCTTGCCAACAGAAATGGCGCTAGAAGGAGGGCGAGATGACAAGATGAGCATATGGAGTCATTCTTGTTAATTTTTCTTTTAATTTACTAATGGCTCCATCCCAAATCCCTTTATGGAAGTTTTTTTCTGGTAGTGTACCTCCCAAACCTCCTAGAAAGATTTTACATTTCTTGTCACAACTAAGATTTGATGGCGAGGGTAAAATCTATGCATTTGAACATGCTTTTTATTTATGTAATTTTTTTGATTCTCACATTATTACTGATAGAATTATCATTTGCAGGTTATTCACTCTCACTTTTGTAGGTTGGGTCAAGAGTTGGTGTGAGACTTTGTTGGCTTCCTATATTCACAAATGGGATCAATTTATGCATAAAGTTTTGCATGCATTTGAGGGTTATGATTATGATAATTTATGTGCAAAAATTTTAGAGCTTAAGAAGAATGAAGATGAATCTCTTGCATATTTTATTATTAGGTTTTCTCATCTTTGCTATAGGTTTCCTTTGGATGATAGGCCTTCTAACAATGATCTGATTTCCTATTTAGTTTCTCTTACTAATGAAACAAACCAGCTAGTGGATGAAGAATCTAAATCATGTTCTAATGTTCCTTTACATGCTGATTTATATTTAAATGAAAATGTTGAAAATTATAATGGTTTGGATGGAATTCATATGTCTGGATCTTTCTTTACTATGGGGGATATAGATCAGATAGAAAATTCTTTTTTGGAAGAAGAATATGTATCCTCTCACCGCTCCATTCCCTCTTTCTTTACTTGTGACAAAAAATAATCCTCTTGTTTAAATTCAAGTTTAGATGTTTCTCTAGATGACCAAGAGGAGGGTTTTCCTGATGATAATGGGACACTTTGGGCCACATCGATGGTTATGTCATGTTCTCATTGTCTTGTCTCATATTTTTCATCACAAGAAATGGAGGAGGGAGCTATGGAGAAAACTTTAAATGTTGATCATTTTGTCAATGAAGAAAATCTGGACACTCATGAAATGAATCTTTCCTCACCCATGGATAATTTGGAATTAGTTCCTTGTGATTTGGATTGTCTTGTTGTTACAAATTCTTCTTGTGTAACTGACATAGAGCTAGAATGTTTTCCTATTGTTGATGGATCATTTATTGAAACTTTGTGTTCTAATGATTCTTGTAATTTTATCCTCTCTTCTAACCGTGAATATGCTTTGGAATATATTTCAGATCCTCATGTTGTGCAAGAACAAGACATCCACGCTGATTTTTTCACTCAAGGAGAAGAAATAAACATACAAGACATTCATTTTGTAATAAAACAACCCACTTCTTGTTTACAAGAGAAAAACTATCTTGAGGAAGAACACGTTGATTGTAAAACCACGCCTAGTGTGGAGCACACTGATTCACAATCATCCAACAATGTTTTTAAAGAGGAGGAACTACCAATCAGGGAGTCACTCTCTGAAAATCCCTCTTGTTCTAGAGAAGCTTTTCATTCTCTAAATTCTTCCACTTATTTCTATTTATATCCTGATCTCTTTAATCGTTTAAATTTGCAGGGAGATACTCATGGTCCTATTCAAATAGGCTCAATGGGGCTGACCCTTGTTGAAGTACTTGACGGTGGTGATGCACATTTGGAAATTAGAGAGGATAAGGCCTCTTCCCATGAACTAATTCTAACCAATCCTTATCATCCTTTTTCATGGGATGAAGAGGATTCTGTAGAAAATGTGTATCAAGGGATGTGTTCTTCTTTTTCTTCTTCATTTTTGATAAATAGTGAATCTCCTTGTTCAAGTATCCCTTTGTTGAATATTGTTAATACTAGTGGATCTCACCATTGTTTCGAAATGATCTCTCATACCATGGTTGGTCCTAACCCATGCATATCTTATGATCTCACTAGTCTATCTCAAGTAGTTGGTTACTTGAAGTATGAGTCCAAGGAGGTTTGCCAATATAATGAGGCACTTCGTTCTATGTTGATGGTTATGTCAGGCCCTCATTCTTTTGGTTTATCTTCAGGGATAAACAACTTTGTTAGAACAAATATTCTCTCACCAACCACACTTTATACAAATTCTATGCACGATTCTCATTTGGTATGCTACTTTCCATCGAACTCCTTCCATCAATTCTATGATAGAAGTGAAAGATTTTATGATAGAATTGAAGCATGCTTGGAGAGATCTTACTTGGAACGATTTCCCATGAATTATCATTATCATATATTTAATATGGTGAATATAGTTTATCATGAGTTGATTTTTCCTACTTTTAGTCGATTCTTATTCCAAGCTCTATCACTAATATTTAGTCTTGAACATATGTTTGCAGGCTTGGGATTAATTGGATGGCTACATTCGCATTATGATTTTACATAGCTCATTTTTCATCCATTAGTAGCATAGGAAAGGAGTAGGTTAGATAGACTAGTTTCTTTCTTTGCATAGTTTAGTTTTGCTTTCTATTTTTTAATTAGTTTTATGTTTTCATTTTCTTTTCATTACTATTCGCTGATCAATAATTGGATTCTCAGCAGAGGTGGAGAGAAATAGAAGGCTTGGCCACCAATTTTCCCTTGAATGGATTTTTCAATTTAATTTTGATATCGGGAAAATTTTCCTTCATTTTAATCTCAAATTTCTTCCATGTGTTGGGGTAATTTTTAGATCACCGATTTCATGCATGATCATCATGTCAAATCTTGTCCAAGCATGTTTTCATCTTACAAGTGGAATATGTTAAAATGAAGATATTATTTAGTTCCGCTTGGGATGAAAATGAGCACTCAAATATATTCAATCATCATATAAATATGATTCTAACCAAAATCTTTTGCTTGATGAAATTGATTATGAGGGTTGATCTTGTTGTCCCATACATATTAATATTAAATTATGAGTATTAAAAATCTAGCCATATGAAATTCAAGCCACTCCCAATCCTTGCAATCCCATGAGATGATTATTTTTCCTTGGGTTTGGAGTTATCCAAATCTTTTCTTCCACATCCACTCTTTTCTTTAATCACTTTCAGCCAACATGATTTTTCTATTTAGACCTTTTTAGCATAATGAACTTAGCTGATTTTTTATTTCATTTTAGTTCTTTTTTGTTAGCACTTTTAGCTTTAATTTCCAAGCACTAACTGCACATATCTTACACTCTATTCAATTTATTTTTCAAGAATGTGTTTCATCTTTTATCTTGCAAATTTCTTCATTCAAGCTTCCTTTCATACACAACAACAAGAGACATCCATTCACATTGTCTAGATGCATTTTTTTTGACAATTCTGGACAACATGGTCATTTAAATCTCTCTTCTATTGTCTTTTTCAGAAATTACTTGGGAACCAATCTTTATATTACCCAACTTACTAATTGATCAAAGAATCAATCTCACCACTGTTCATTCAATGGATTTTCAGACCTGATATTTTCTTCAAAAATAAATTTTCATCATTTAGGTTTGTTAAGTTTGGGTTACCTATTAAAGTTACATTTTTGAGAAATCTTATTTTTATCATGGTTGGGAAATTTACACTTATATCATGTTCAATATACTCAAATTCTTTGGAGTTGTAGATACCTTCATGAAATATGTCAATGCAACTTCTAAGATTCCAATTTTGAATCTTCATCATTTACCTTTTTAGCCATGATGGTGATTTTTCAAAATGTCATTTCCTTGTGGGATATAACTTATCAATCTATTGGGCCCACACTCTTTAGCACTCCTCGAACCTAAAAAGCAGTTTATTCATAATCAGAGGAAACACATGCCTTGGGGTGCAATGTTGATAAATTTTCAATCATATTTTTTATGACTAATGTTTGTTGGTGGATTGGTATATTTAGATGATAAATGGGATTGAAGTCTTATGGTCTTGTTTGCTTAATTTGATTGACTCTGATTTCAGGAATAAAACATTGTGTCAAGAGATCCAAACCTCATAACAATCAATGACACTATGTCTCTTTTTAAAGGGGAAAATGTGGGAAAGCACCTAGTGCTTATCGCTCATGAAGAAGGATGTGATACTTGGTTGAATGCATAGTGGATGATACTTGATAACTGCACTGGCTATCACACATTTTTTTATGACAACCAACTTAGTTCAAGTTTATTTTAACTTAGCATGTTTTTCCTAGAATTAGTTTTAATTCCAGTCATTACTTTTCAATTTAGTTAATTTTCATTTCAATAAGTCAATTAAATAAGAGGAGGATTTCTTTCCAAACTTTCTAAGAGTTGATCACACTTTTCTCTTTTGTTATGCAGGTTGATAAAATGGATTTTTCAACCAACAACTTTGAATTTTTCTCTTGGAATGAAAGCAACAAAGGAAGTGTTAATCTGAAACTTGAATGCTCATATTCCTTTGCAATTTTCTTGGATTGATAAATCAAGATTGTCACCAACTTATCAGCTGATCAGAAATATATTGCCATTTATTTACTCACATATTGGTTTCTAATCTAATTTATATTTGGAGTCATTTTCATGACTATTTTGATAACCTCCATAGTTGTGATATTTCTTTGCATTATCAAAATGAATCTTTGGTATCAATAATTATCTTTTATGGCAAAGAGAAAATGACACTTTGGTGAGAAATGTAATTTATGTTATTTGAAAATTCAGTGTTTTGAAAATTGCGAAGGAATTGCTTATGTCAAGAAATATTGAGAGCATATGGGTTTATGGAGCATTTCATGAAATTGGTTTTTGAAAATTTGTTTTGATTGAGAATTTACATTAACCCATGTTGCTTGATTCCCAAGATTGTTTTGTCACACTAAATGAAAAGAACATCATACATGACAATTGGATTTGAGAATTGTGTTGCAAAATATTTTCCATTAGATAATCAATTCTCTCACTTTGGTTTGTTTTCATTTTAGATCAGAAACTCTAGGAATCTTTTCATTGGGCTTGATATTAATTAGCTAACTTTTTTTTATTGTTGATTTCCCTTGGCTTATTGTCAACTGTCCACCGAAAACACTTCTTATGTTGCTATTTCCATATTTATTACTCGTTGTTGTTTTCTCTTCTTAGTTTTTTCATCCAATTTTCATCCTTTTGATGAGTGACATTCTAGCTTCAAATTTCCTTTTAGTTTAGTTTTATTTTCATGAATTCACTCTTGATTTCAGTTTTTCTTTATTTTTATGTAGATTCCTCCCATATTTTGATTTGACTTCTAGTATTTTCTTGAGTTAATTTGACTCTTAGTCTTCCTTCAGGATTTCCCTTTAAATTTTGGTGAAGGGGTTGGTCAATTCTGGTGACATACTGAAGATTTTTCTTACAAGTCATAAGATGCATGGGTTGCTCTATTTGAATGAACATTTATAAAGTTCTCAGATGTAGGTATGGAATGATATTTGTGGTGGATCACATGTGCCCGTTGAGCGTACCAGGATAACCCATAAGTATATGAAAGTGTCTATCCACTCTTTTCTTTGAGCTCCATCCACTTCACATTAATAAGATGGAAAATAAAATGATGGTTTTTGGAGAGACCCATGGGTTAAACTAAATTGCATAACATCTACTCAGCGAATCAAAGCTACTCTCATATCACCCTGCTTCCTTCACACCCTATGTGCATATGCATATCAATATCTAAAATCTAAAAGGGTGAGTATGTTATGAAATAAAAGGAAAGTTGAAAGCACTATAGTGTGGGAAGTACAAGTAAACCCGTTGGGGCTATGGACGTCTACTGGAAATGAGGCTATGGTTGTATGATACCAAGGAAACTTCGTTGGGGCTATGGATGCTTGCTGGCAGAGAAACAATGTCGAGAAAAGAGAGATGGGGAACACACTTATATAGATGTTTGCTTGTTTTAAAAGTGAAAACCCATGGTTGAACAAAATCTAATTTGAAGTGTACAACCAGTAAAACAACTGATCTCATTAATTAGTTTTTTGAAAAAGGTGTGTTAGATTATAAGTACTAGAAATATCGGGTTATATCTTTTAAAATTTTGGTGTCATTGTGGTACCCATAACTATTGGAAAATTGTTTGCAGTTTGTTGAACTTATCTTTAAAATTCAGATATGAAGAACAAGCCCTAGATTTCTATTGACAGAGATAATTGGTTCTTCCAGTGTGTCACCATTTGTTGTGGCCGCAACAACCCACCTTTACTTTTTATTTTACAAGCAAAAGGAAAGCCCCCCCCTTACTAAAATTTCAATCCTATTGCCTAATCCTCTATCGCTTGAACCTAATGATATCCCTTTGCCTACTTTGAAGGAGTTGGGGGTTTTATCTTGATGGATGATTTTATTTGATGGGTGATGGATATCCTTCCCAATCTGATGATTTCAAATGTCTTTATAATGCTTATTAGATTTTTATATTTGTTGACATTTGTATGATGGACTTGAAATGATGTATTCAGACCTTTTGTTGATTCTGAAATGCTTGATGATCCTATTTGGCTACATGAATTGATGTTCTATTGCATGTCTTGGATGAGGTTGTGGTTCATTATTTGTTTATTTACCAATTCAAATTATGCATCCTCTTGCTAACATTTTATTTCGCATGGCTTCATACTATGTGCTTGTTGATTAAGGTTGGTTGTTATTGATGTCAACCCTTGAAGAAAGCCCTGTAGCACAAAGGTTTGGGTAATGAACCCAATAATTTTTTATGTAAATATGACTCATTATTGTCTTGTCATGGTTGATAAGAAGTAAATATGGATGAACTCCAAAGTGGTCCCCTTATGGTGAAAGCCCTCACAGGAAGACACTTTGTGGAGTAAGAGAACCCATGCTTAATTGTAGAATAATGAGATGAAGGAAAGTGAAATTGTCAGGGAAAATATCCTAGATGGATAGTGCTTGTCATGTCATTTTCGGTGGTATGTGGAACATCAAATAATTCCTCACGGTTAGAGAGTTATGGCCATGAGAAGTTGGAGACCCCAGGTTTGGGTAATGGACCCAAATTTGTTTGATGGGTAACAGTATGATTTATGATATATTTTTAGATAATACTACTCTATATGGATAGTACATGTCATTCCATTTATGGTGGTATGTATAACGTCACATAAATCCTCACGGTTTGAGAGTTATGGCCTTACGAAGTTGGAGGACCCTCATATGTCATCTAGAAGCCCCAAAAGGTCAAAGTAGTCAAAGTGG
>ML790269.1:1273311-1288976 GCA_009831015.1 Picea engelmannii | reverse complement strand
AATTATTTCAATAATAAATTTAATGGAGAAATTAGAAGTGGACCCAACCCTAAAATAAGGAAAGTGGGCCAAGTGACCTAGAAGATGTTTTTAAGGAAGCTACTTGGAGAGTATAAATAAGAGGCATGGCTCTCTCATTTGAAACACACTTTAGAATATTGAATATATATAGGTGTCTGAGGTAAAAAAAAATGATATCTAAGATGAAATTATGAGGAAAGTGAAGAAAAGAATGCCGAAATGCAAGGAAGGATAAATTATTTTGATGGTGCTTTCTAAGGTATGTTATTTACAGGTCATCTCACCATTTTCGCTATAACTTTTTTTCTATAATGATTAAGATCCTGAAATTGCTATGCAAGTGAGAAAACATATCCAAGTATCTGTGGTAAAAAAATTCAACTTGTGGGTCGTTGTATTTTTGGAGTTACACTCCATGGAAAATAGGGTTTGTGGCCAGTCCTGAAACTAGTCAAAAGCAGGTGTTTCGGGTAAAAATGTCATAACTTCTTCATAACAGATCCAAATTCAGTGAGACCAAATGTGTTGGTTAGGGTACAATATTTTGTATTTTTTGTAACAGTTTCAGATCAATTCATCAAATATTTTGTGCGGGGCACGCTCTACAAGGTCGCTCTCTAGAATAAGATAGAATTCAACAAGGTATGTCATTTTTGCTATAACTCATTTTCTGAGAGGTTCCAAGTAGTGAAACTTGGACGAATTGCATAAAACAAACTGAAGAACATTTTGTATCATTTTTAGATCTTCATACATTACAGGTTCAAAGTTATGATTACTTCAAGTTAGGGTTGTTGACTAATCCAAAACTAGGCATGTGAGACTAAAGAAATGTTTGGTGAAAATGGTAGTCTTTTGTTTTTAAAGTTAAGGAAGGTTTGCAGGAATGTGATCATATACACCAGGTCCATTACAGAGCTACAAATCAGATTTGGATGATGAAATTGATGAGGGCTTTTGGTTGTGGTACATGTTGAGTACATGGTTGAGACAAGTAGTTGATGAGTTGGCGCACATACATGAGGTGTATAGTTGATGATGTTGGTACATATTGATGAGTCATAGTTGATGAGTAGTTGACACATGATTGGTACATACTTCGTACATGGTTGGATGCACTTGTTTATGGTACAGGTTGATTACAGGTTGGTGCATGGTTGATGCACTTGTTTATGGTAGAGGTTGATTACAGGTTGGTGCATGGTTGATGCACTTGTTTATGGTACAAGTTGATTAAAGGTTGAGGTATAGGTTGATGCATGGTTCAAATTTATTGGTACAGTTTTGCAATGGTATATCTCACAATGATAGTGTGATAGTGGTTCCATCATTCTACTTCTACTTCAGGGTGGCAGGACAGGGCAAGGACAGGTGGTTGTAGCCACCTTCTGGTTGTAGCTGGAGAACATTGGGGGTTGTAGCCTCCTTCTGGTTGTAGCCAAAGAATTGGGGAGTTGGATCTTCCCTCAGGTTGTAACCTGAGAAACTAGGGGGTTGGAGCCTCCTTCCACTTGTAGCTGGAAAACAAAGGAAGTTGGTGCTTCCAATGAATGTAATTCTTCAAGACATATAAGAAAAAGCATTCCGTGGTTTTCTCCCGATTTGGGTTTCCACATAAAACATTGGTGTACTGTGTATATGTGTGATTGTTTATTTATTATTTCTCATTATTGGATAATAATTCTACATTGATATAACATTTGAAGAAAAATGATTATAATTATGCTATTACTGATTCACCCCCCGTCTCAGTAATCCAACAGTGCTCTGACATAGGGATCCTACTCTTCTATTTCAAATTAGCATTTGTAGTCTTAAGACACTCACCTACAATCATCACGTTATTTTTCAATAAACCTAACACTCTCTCATAAGTTGGTTTAAAGGCATGGAATATATTTTTTATTGTATTAGCTACTCTTCCTTGATTTCATGGCTGATCTCATTCTTTTGTTTTGCAGGATAAGGTTTGCAGAGCCACTTTGTTCGCATGATCGCTCCAACATTGAGAGGCATGTGGGAAATTTGTTTATCCTTTTCTAGAACCTTGAATTTGATCCTTATCGAGATTCCCCTTTTCCTCTTTCCCTGAGGTCCTGAGCTTCCAAGGCTATTGGATCCACCTTTCCTACAGACTTTTCCCCAAGAATCTTTGGATTGATCTCTACCAGATTCTTCTTTTGGAATTCCCTCTCTCCCGAAACCTAGGCCCAAGGCCTATTGGGTTTTCTCCTTCTTTTCCTCTATTATTTACTCTAACCAAATCTCATAGTTGGATTTTTCCCATTGAGAGATTTCCAATGAATGTAACCTTTCTTAAATCTGAGTTCCAGATTGAAAATTATGGCCTCTTAAAATTTTCCTAATCCAAATCTCACCTTTTCTTTCCACTCCCACGTGGCATCCGTGTGGCTCACACTCTCGCATGTCATATGAAGTGGCACACTAATGCTGATGTGGTGCCCACCACTTATCCTCCTCATCATCAAGATTTGTTTTGACTCTTCTTCCCATCCTTCCAATCACATACTCTGGCAAAGACATCATAGCTTCATTGTCCCTAGCATTCACACTCTTCATTGTCAGAGTCCTTCTCCATCAGATTACATCTACTCCTAATATCACAAATCACTCCAATGACCCTCCCCCAATAAATGGTTGGGATTTCATTTCACTCGCTACTCGATTGACGACCTTTATTCTTTCTCGGAAGTTGATGGCCTTATGGATACAATACCCATAGTACATAAATTTATTTCAGTTCTTCATTTTGTGAATGTTCCTTTGTTTCCTCAGATCAAATCCTTATCTTCTTCTTTCACATAGCAATGTTGTTCACAACTGAATTCTTTAGTGAATTACACATGATCTTTTGAACCTAAGCCCCTTTTCCTTCTAAGCAAGCAACATCGGAACCACAAGATTATTACTTTGCAAAGTTTGACAATCTTAAACCTCGAGCATATTTCCAAAGAGAAACTCTCTCGAGCCGTCGATCTTTTCCATGAGTGAACGGTCAGGTATTTTTCATGCAACATATTTTGGTTTATTAGTTTGGATGGTCAGAGTTAACACTCTAAACGGTCTCCTTCAGACTCAGAATGAATTTTAATCGTGACCATTGATCATCACTGGAAGGACGATCTAGATATTTCGCATGAAAAATGGAGCTACGAGGGAATATGCATTGAAATCTCTTTTCGATACCTTGAAACTTCACAAATTTTCTGGATGTTGAATGATTAGCTCTGATTACACATCATCATTTTATTGGGTTTTAACCTTCAACATGCGAATTGAAGAAGGAATATTCTTTGATTATTTTCTTCGATCCATTTTCACTAACACATTAGAGAAGACTACAAAATAGCTTCTCTGATGGATGATGCATATTTCTCCAGAGAAATTGAACGACTAGATCTCGCCCTTAGAGTTAATACGTCGGAATGGGAATTGAACAGGAGAGAGGAAGACCCCGATGCAAAGTTATAAATGTACACTCTACCATTTTTGAGGTCTGATGGAAAGTTGACTTGAACTATTGATTTGGTGGGTTTTCTCTTTTGTAGGTTCAAGAATTAAGGGTCCAGATTAACCCACGGGCCTGGTCAATGGCTGTTGAGTGAGAAATTTTAAACAACCACAATGTTTGATACAAATGTAGAAATGAGGCCCTTTATACCTCATTGTAAAGGTATTAGACAAAGGAACACAATGGTATGGGTCTCTAGGTCGAACAATTGATATAAACATAAAAAAATATAGAAAACCAACAATCACAGATTTGTGGGGGGGGGGGGAATGGACATACCAACTTCAAATAGTCATATACGGGGCTATGAGTAATGAAATCAAGCCCAGGATAGCTTGATAGAAATATGGAGAAGAGAATAAAAAGATGGAATAGAAAATGGGGGAAGATTGAGAGTCTAAATTTCTCGAAGAAAAAAAATAGACATAACCTGAATTTAGATGAAGAACCAGACATGCATACTCCAAACAATCTTATCTTGAGCTGCCGATGAGGAAATTGAGCCAGAAATAGCTCAATGGAAAGATGAGACGGAGGAGAACAAGAAACAATGATATTATTCAGTGTATCAGAGCCAAAAACTCCCAGAACAACACAATAAATTCAGAAAATGATCCGACAGGCAGAGTGAATAATAAATTTAAATGGATATCAATGGTAAACAGTCATAGGGTGAATGTAACCACCTAAGAGTCTCTTCAACCCCCATTTGTAACTCCTACATCTACATTTTTAAAATTCCAGAAAAAACTTGAAATGTAAAAAAGACAAATATTAGGGAAAAACAAAACGAATGGCCATGAGAACTGAAGAGTCTCTCTCTTGCTCTATAAAAGGGAGCTAGTTGAATGTATAATGACTTTTTACTTTTGTAACAAAGGATGGTACTATTACTTCTGAGGAATAAATATCAGGAGGCATTTCAGAATTAGGTGGCTTTGATGGACGTAGTAGAGACTACTCTTGATGCATTTATCTTTTGCTTGAGTAGATAGGATTCTATTGTATGAAATTTTTCTGCACTCTGTGTTGCTTACTCATCCCGTCACATGTTTCTTCATGGGTACATAAATGATGTTATAAATGTATTATGAAACTATTTGTCTATACATTTGTAGGATTATTTCTTTCACTTACCATTAGAATACATAAATTATTTATGGTTCTGATGGTTATGTTTCTCTATACCCATTCTCTTATTTTTTCTCCTGGGATAGTTTAGAATTAGTTAGATTGGATTAGTTAGAGTTTAGCTAGTTTAGACTTAGAATTAGTTAGAACTCTCTGGGGGGAATTTCATTGTTTTTCCCCTTTTTATTCTTTTAATTCTGAGCGACAGCGAGGCCCATAAACTCGCAGGAAATGCCACTCCAAACGAGAGTAGGTCTGATTGGAAACTTCCATCGGGCATTTTCTCTCATATGATTGAACGGGTCATTATGGTTCATCAACACAATCCCAATACATGTAGCACATCCTAGGATTCCAACCAACCACCTGACTCAAGCTGGAACAATTTTTTCCGTCTCTCTTCACTGCATACTTGAAATCATCACTAAGCTCCACATGGATGCCTGGGTCCTTGTCTATTAGATTGTTAAACAAATCACATGCTCTTGTCATATTTTCTTCCCACTAAGAATATAAAAATATAGCCAATGCTTGCAGCCCAACAACTCTACCCCTAGTGTATGACCCTGTAGTGGTGACCCATACGAATTGTACGCACCCCCAAATGCCTGCTTTGTACGACCCTATCCTATGGATGTACCTGCTATTGATACTACCTAGATCTATTCTTGCTACCAAATATGTCTATTAGTGCCACCTTTGTTCTCTTCTCCTTTGGACTGATCACTGGATGAACCTCCTTTATCACCCGTACTGAGATCTCCTTGAGAAAAAGTCCTTCTTTTCTCCTTCTATGAATCATTGACTCCAAATAGAAGTGTTATCCCTTGAGCTGATATATAGATTAAATTCCTTCTTCACCCTTACTGAGATCCTCTTGAGTCACAATCCTTCGTGTCTCAACCACTCAATGAATTTCACTGCTGGTTTATAAATCTGCAAATATCTCCTTGCAAATCTGACAGATCTGCTGCAAATTTTTATGGATCTGTGTATGGTCCTTTAAATACCCATTGTTGCAACCTGTTGGCTTTCAAATCTAATAAACATGTTTTTGTAAAATGTTCTGTAACCTAAAATTGGCTCCCCTCCTAGAGTGAGAGCTCTGATACCGTGTCAATTTTCTAGTCCCGACACCTATGTAATGTTGATGTTACAGTAGTTGCGGGAGGTATTAACCTCCACGTGTAACCTTTGACTAGAATGGAATATTCTAGAAAAAAGAGAAACCCTAAAATGTTGGATAATAACCCTAGAAGACAAGTCGACTCAAGAGAATAAGTAATATTAATTTATTAGCCTCTAGGAAGAGAAGTCAAACTAGTAAGGTGTCTTGGGGAAGTTTAAATAGAGGGAGCTAGGGCTCATTTGGACTCACTCACTCTCACGACCTCATAAGGAGTAGAGGTGCACATGACTGGAGGAGAGTTTCAACTGCTACAGTGGTGACTTGGTCTTTGTTTATGGTTTGGACTTTCTCTTTGGTTATGGTTTGGAATTTCTGCTTGGTACGTTAGCTTTGGAGAGAGGTACGCTACCTTGGTTGGCTATTGGTTCTAGGGTTTGCTTCCGTAATTATTCTGTGTTAGATTTTTAGCTCGGGAGGTACTCCGCATATTTTGTCTTGAATGCGGATGTAACCTTATGTTTACACTACCAGGCACTTAACTTTGTAATGGATTTTTATAAAGCTGTTATAAAGTGGTTCTTTTATTAAAGCGACTTTTTAATAAAGTGTACCTTCTAATTTTAAAGTGTCTTTATTTCATAAAGTACACTTATGTAATAAAGTGAAATTACTTTAATATTTTAAGTGATTCATTTTGGAGGGAATGGATCATGACCCTTGATCTTGAAAAAGGCAAGATTAGATCTTGGCCTTTGGATTTAGGGTTGGGGAAGGTGAAAAGACACTTTGGAGGGAAAATTTCATTTTCAGATTTATAAAAGAATGCATTGGGTAGTGTGCAAGACATAATGAGTGAAGGAGATTGAGAGAGATTTTTCGAGAGAGCTTGAGAGAGGAAAGTGAACAACTTGGTGGGCACATTTCCCAAGAAAAGGAGGGCACAAATCCCTAGTCTATGTTTATGTGTGAGTGTAGTCCTTAGTTTACGTTGTTGGGCTGTACTGTACGGATCCATACAGTGCGTACAACAAGAAGAGGGCACGATTTTCGAGGCTGTCCTTTGGCACATAAATTGAGGTGGATTTTTTTGGGAGATTTCTTGTTGCTGTTAGGCCATACTATGTAGGTCGTACAACACTCTTATGGGCACGGTTTTCTAGGAACATATTTTAAGGAGGTCGTATAACTGTATGGATCTGGGCACGTTTTTCAAGGAAAAAACTTTCTGGGACAGATTTGTTGTTGTGAGGTATTTCTTCTTGGCTAAAAGTTGTGAGTATGCTACTATAATGTACTTTCCTGAAGCACTAAATAAGATCTCTCTCTTTGTCATTTGGTTTCTCCACATTGGGGTTTTCCTTGGCATTTGCCTAAATTTTTGATTTTTTATGGGTTGTTAAATGTTGTCCATTGTGTTTATTTCCGCTGCATATTTTCTTAGCAATGTGTATTTCTTCTTATGGTGATTTCTGAATATGGGTTTGAGACATTTTGGAAGTTCATGAAAGATAGTTATATTTAGGTTTCTAGGTGTTTGACAAAAGTATTAACTTGCTGATTCTTGTCATTAAAATTAACATGGTATCAGAGCTTGGTCTTTGAGTGACAGTGGGCAGTGTGATTTTTGGGAAAAGTTGAAGAGGGAAAGGTTGTGATTGTTTTCCTTGAGTTATGACAGGGAATATGGCTGCAAGCATTATAATTGAGGACTGGTTGGATGGCATTTCCAACTATTTGCAGTGGAAGGTCTGATTGTCAGTTGTTCTTAAGAAGAACAAGATTTGGAACTATGTCAACACTATTGTGGTAGCTCCCACAACAGATCCTGTTGCTTTGGACTTGCATGAGATCAAGGAGGCCAAGGCTCAGAGGATTATTCTAGATGGGGGTAAGGATCAACTTATCCCACACTTGGATGAGAAAAATACTTCCAAGGAGATGTGGGATGCACTTAAGAACTTGTTTGAGGAAAAGAATGAGAATCGAAAGATGGCCTTGAAGGATAAGCTGCATGATACCAAGATGGGTAAGGAGGAGAGTGTTTCTTCTTATCTTACTAGGGTAGATCAAGCAAAATATGAGTTGGTTGTTGTTAGAGAGGTCATATCAGATTCTGAGTTGGTGAGGATAGCCTTAAATGGCTTCACCAAAGAATGGAAAGTCTTCGTGAAGTGTGTGGTGGTACGTGAGAATATACCAGATTGGAGCAAACTGTGGGATGATTTCACTCAAGAGGAGATCCAGGAAAGATCTTAAAGCAGTGAACAAAAGACAGATGGAGCTGATGAGAATGTTGCTCTTACTGTAAAGAGTAAGAAGAAAGGAAGTTCTGGAAGGGACTTGAGTAAAGCCAGATGTTATTGTTGCAACCAGTTGGGGCACCTTGCCTCTCATTGTACTGAGAGGAGGAAGAAGAAGAAATAACCAAAAGGGCCTAAGACAACAACTACATCAGCCATGGAAGAATTTTCTTCAAAGTACGACAGGGAATTTTCTTTGGTTACCCTAGTTTCCAGTGTCGATAGCGGAGGATTTGGAAATGATATAAGATGAATTGTGGATATTGGAGCCTCTTGCCACATGATGAGAATCTGGCGAGTATTCCTTAATATCACAGAGACTGGTCCTGACTGACAGGTGGTAAATGAAGGTGGTATGGCGAGAGCTGTGCATGGAGTTGGGAGTGTTAGATTCCAAATCGAGTATGGGGGACTCTTGGAGCTTGATGGAGTTCTCTTTGTTCCAGGGTTGAGGGTTAACTTGCTCCTAGTCTCAGGCTTGGAGGATGTAGGATATTGCATATTGTTCAAGAGGGAACATGTCTTTATCTACAGATGTTGAAAAGTCAACAAGAAATGTGTGTCTAATTTATTTTTCCCTTAAATAAATTGGACAATAAATATTAATCTATTATCTCATAATTACTTGAAAATAGTTAATTGAAATGGAAAATCATTTACCTATAGGAAATTTGAGTTCAAATGTTGACTGGTGGGACATGGAAGTCGAATTAGTTGTAACTAAGTGACTTGAAGTTGTAACAGAGTTATAAGTGTAGTTATGTGAGTTGTGAAGTAGTTTAACTCAGTTAAGTGAGTTAAGCTTAGTTGTACTAGTTGTAACTGAACTTACACTAGTGAGAGTTTAGTGAATTAATTATTAATTAATTCACAATCAGTGATCTCACGAGAAACTTAAGATTTATCACTGTTAACTACATGCATGTCAGATCCATTGGAGACCCAGTTGAGATAACAGGTGAAAGGGACAGTTTGGCTATTAGTTGTGATTTGAGTGAAGTGTACTCATGCAATCACACACAAAGTGGATGTGGCCATGAGAAATGTGCAACCTAGGTAAGAGGAATTCAAATCATTTGCAAGTTTTCCGTTAGCAGGGATTGCGCATAGGAGGCAGGCTATCTGGAGGCAGAGAATTGGCATATGTATTTGCTGATTTTTGTATGATAGTGTGAGAAGATTGTATTGTACTGAGAGCTATTGGATTAGAGTTTTGTATGAGATTGTTTCATGATCCATGATATACATAATATATGATAGTGGGGTTTTTATCTTTATGATTTCCTAGTAAAACATCTGTGTTATGTGCAATTGATCTTTCTTCTTGATATTGTAATTGGCGATCGTGTTTTAAATTTCACAAGAATATTTGTAGAAGCGATTATGTATTTAACATTGGCATATAATTGTTAGATCAGGAGAATCCAGTCAATACATAATTTGTATTGAAATTTTCTACATGGTATCAGAGTGCAGAAGATTGCAAAAGTTGAGTTTGTGACTGGATAAAATTCGAATTTGCATAAAGGCTTTCTTGGTGCTACAACTGATTCAAGATCGAAATGAATTTCAATGGCTTGAGGTTAGAATATGCACTCGAGGGCATCTCGAACTACATTGCTTGGAAGGAAGGGATGGAGGCAGTACTCGAAGACAATGGCTTGAAGGAATTCATTGACAAAGATGTTCCTAAGCCAGATGCTGCAGACATTGCAAATCTTGATGAATGGAAAAAGAAAGTGGCAAAGGCAAGGAGGATTCTGTTGGAGGGAGTACGAGACCACATTGGCTCAAGCCTCCATGGTAAATCCACAGCACATGAAATGTGGAAGTTTTTGATGGATCTATTCCAAAAAAACAACGACCATAGGAAATTGGTGCTCAAAGATAAACTCAGGAATATCAAGATGGAGAAGGGCAACTCCATTCCAAAATATTTCATGAAGTTTGTCCAATGTTAGGATGAGCTGGGGAGTGCAGGAATAACAGTCACTGATGATGATTTGGTGAGCTTGGTGCTCCTAGGACTTCCCAAGAGTTGGCACAGTTATCAAGACTCTGTCAATGGAAGGGAAAAATTGCCAGATTGGGAACGACTATGGTCGGATCTAGTGCAGGAGGAGTTCAGGCGGAACACCAGAGATGGCTCTTCATGAAACCACGATGATGAAGAGGATTGTTCTTTGGATGCCAAGGAAAGGAAAGGGAAGGGCAAGAAATTCCATTCAAAATTTGAGTCTAAAGGCAAGAAGTTGGATTTGTCCAAAGTAAAGTGTTTTCACTGTCATGAACATGGGCATCTCGCTACTAACTGTCTGCAGAAGAAGAAGAAGAAGGTTTTTGGAGCGGCAAATGGTGAGGCCCTTGCCTCACAATTTGAACTTGACTTCTCCTTGATCGCATGCATGGCTTCAAGTGCATTGGGATCGGTGTGGTATTTGGATAGTGGTGCTTCCTTCCACATGATGGGAGATAAGGAGTTTTTCAGTGACTTGGAGGAGAAAGATTTCAAAATGCATATAGAGATGGGCGATGATGGATGATACAGTGCGATTGGCATTGATTCCATTACCTTTTAGAGGGAGTTAGGTAAACCATTTCAATTAAAAGATGTTATGCATGTTCCAAGTCTGAAGAAAAACCTGGTCTCAGTCACAATGTTGAAGGACAGAGGCTATGACATTGTTTTTAGCGGTGGAAAAGATTTTCTGTGACACCAAACAATGGGTCAAGTCAAGAGGATAGGGATTCGATTTAAAAATCTCTACATGCTGGAGGTAGATGGTTGCGCTGCCATGATGGGTAAGGCAGAAAAAGTGGTGAGACGGGATGAGGGAAAATTATGGCACAGGCGATTGGGTCATCTTCATCATGGAGCCTTGAAGATCATGCAACAAAGATCTACTAGACTTCCAATGGGACCACTTGCTCAGTTAGATCAGTGCAAGGGTTGCACCATGGGGAAGTATGTAAAGTCCAACTTTCATGAAAAGGAGAACCATGCTTCGGTGATTCTGGAGAGAGTTCACACAGACATGTGTGGACCATTCTTAGTTGATTCAACAATAAAACATAAGTATTATGTTATTTTTTTTTATAACTTTTCTCATAAATGATGGATCTTCTTCATGCAGAAGAAGGATCAAACATTCTCAAAGTTCTGTGAGTTTAAAGCATTGGTGGAGAAAGAGTCGGGGAAGCAAGTGAAATCTCTAAGGAGCGATAATGGTGGAGAATACATCTCTAATGAATTCAAAGACTTCTGCAACAAAGAAGGAATTTGAAGAGAACTCATAGCGCCTCATAACCCACAACAAAATGGGGTCGCGGAGAGGAAGAACATAATGATCGTGGGTGCAACATGAGCGATGTTGCATGATCAAGGCCTACCAATGAATTTGTGGGCGGAAGCATGCAATACTGCGATTTATGTGCAAAACCATTGTCCTCATAGAGTACTTGGAATGAGTACACCTGAAGAAACTTTCACTGGTAAGAAACCTGATGTTTCTTATTTTAAGATTTTTGGCTCATCTATTTATGTGCATGTGACCAAGGATGCCAAGAAGAAGCTAGAACCGACTGTTGAAGTTGGGATATTTGTGGGGTACAAAGAAACACCCCATAATTATCGTGTGTATTTTCCTAACAGTAAGATGACTGTTATGCGACATGATATAAAATTCGATGAGGGGAAAGCCATGCGGTTGTCGCTTTAGAGGGAGCTAGAATTACATGCAGAGGAGGAACTATTGGTTCCCAAAGATGAGTCTCAAGATGTGGATCAACCACATGAGGAGGTTCATGGAGTGGAGGAAGCCACTCATGCAGATCCATCCATCAGAAATGGCAGAAAGCGCACCATGGAAGCTAATAGATTGAGACTAGATGTTGCACAGAATGTAGGAGCCCCTACTTCACAACACAGACAAAGATAGTCCCCTGATTGATTTACTGTATACATGGCTCTCATGAGCAAATGTATTGTGACTGAACCATCTTCCTTTCAGGAAGCAGTGCGGGATCCCACTTGGGTTGATGCAATGGTGGAGGAGTATGACTCCATTGTCAAAAACATTGCATGGGAAATTGTCCCAAGACCGGTCGACAAATCAGTGGTGGAGGGTAAGATTTTAATCATTGTTCTTTATGTTGATGATTTAATACTGACTGGTGATGAGAATTTGATACACTCATGCAAGGAGGACCTTGCAAAGGAGTTCGAGATGAAGGATTTGGGCCTTCGTCATTATTTCCTTGGATTGGAAATATGGCAGCAAGATGGTGAACCTTTTGTGTCTCAAGGAAAGTATGGAAGGGAGATACTGGGTAAGTTTCACATGGAGGGTTGCAAAGCCATGAATACTCCACTTCCAGGAAACTGGAGGAAAGAGGATGCTACTTCTGGAGAGGTAGTGGATGCTACTATGTATCGACAGTTAGTGGGTTCGCTAATGTATCTAGTGAACACGAGACCAGACATTTGCTATGCGGTTAACCAGCTGAGTCAAGCGATGGTTAAGCCTACCAAGCTCTTTTGGAAGGCGGGTAAGCATGTCCTGAGATACCTGAGGGCACATCTGAGTATGTATTATGGTACAAATAGACATATGAGGTGAAGTTGCATGGATTCACGGATGCAGATTGGGCGGGCAGCCCAATGGACATAAAGAGAACATCAGGGGGGGATATTTAGTATTGGATCTACAATTGTTTCTTGGTACATCAGGAAACAAAGATCCATGGCACTCAGTTCAGCGGAAGTGGAATACATGGCAGCGAGTCAAGCTGCATGTGAGGCTATCTAGATGAGAAAGATATTGGTTGGTTTGTTTGGTTCTCATTTAGATCCGATAGTGATTCATTTTGATAATCAAAGTTTCATTAAACTCTTGATTAATCCTTTTTTTCATGATATATCTAAGCATACAGATATTCGGTATCATCATCTCAGAGATTGTGTGCAGGGAAAGATCATGTTGCTTCAGTACATTCCTACGGAAGATCAGGATGTAGACATTCTGACGAAGGCACTCACCAGGAGCAAATTCGAATACCATAGAGACATGATTAGGGTGAAGGATAATTCCTTTCTTGTTGAGAGGGAGTGTTGAAAAGTCAACAAGAAATGTGTGTCTAATTTATTTTTCCCTTCAATAATTTGGACAATAAATATTAATCTATTATCTCATAATTTCTTGAAAATAGTTAACTTAAATGGAAAATCAGTTAGCTATAGGAAATTCGAGTTCAAAGGTTGACTGGTGGGACATGGAAGTCAAATTAGTTGTAACTAAGTGACTTGAAGTTGTAACAGAGTTATAAGTGTAGTTATGTGAGTTGTGAAGTAGTTTAACTCAGTTAAGTGAGTTAAGCTCAGTTGTACTAGTTGGAACTGAAATTACACTAGTGAGAGTTCAATGAATTAATTATTAATTAATTCACAATCAGTGATCTCACATGCAATTGAAGATTTACCACTGTTAACTACATGCATGTCAGATCCAGTGGAGACCTAGTTGAGATAACAGGTGAAAGGACAGTTTGGATATCAGTTGTGATTTGAGTGAAGCGCACTCATGCAATCACACACACAGTGGATGTGCCCATGAGAAATGCGCATCCTAGGCAAGAGGAATTTGAACCATTTGCAGGTTTTCGATTAGCAGGGATTGCGCAGAGGAGGCAGGCTGTCTGGAGGCAGAGAATTGGCACATGTATTTTTTGATTTTTGTATGACAGTGTGAGACAATTGTATTGTACAGAGAGCTCTTGGATTAGAGTTTTGTATGAGATTGTTTCATGATCCATGATATACATAATATATGATAGTGGGGTTTTTATCTTTATGCTTTCCCAGTAAAACATCTGTGTTATGTGCGATTGATCTTTCTTCTTGATATTGCAATTGGCAATCGTGTTTTAAATTCCGCAAGAATATTTGTAGAAGCGATTATGTATTTAACAGTGGCATATAATTGTTAGATTAGGAGAATCCAGAAAATACATTGATCCAGGTGGATATTGGTGGCCACCCACCATTTCCAAATGGCTCAAAACAGTTTTCTGGCCATTTTGGCAATTTACTATTTTTAGCAGGTTTTAACTTCCGGGGCCATTTTGAGGGTCCAAATGAAGGTTTTTCGAGATCGAGGTTCTCAATTATAGCTAAAAGAATTATTGAGCCCCCAAAATGAATCTCCTCGACAATACCTTTCCAACGAGCTATCACACGCCTAAAACGGAGATCGTATGCAAAAGTTACGACCCCGGGAAGTTGATGTACTCACTTACCCAAACGGGGCCCACATGACTTTTGGCGCTTCATTTCCTAGGGTTAGGTTTTTGGATGTATAGGAATTTTGGCATTCCTGTTTATTGTAAAAAGGCCTCTAGAGCCTCATTATAATTGTCTTCTCACGGATGCGAGTAGCCGTTACATCTCTTCTCAGAGATAAGCTACCACCATTCTAGCGAGTTTTCACTCTGTACTTTTATAGTCTCTGTACATTTATTTCATTAATAGAAATCATGTATTACTGTATATCTGTGACTCTTTTTATATTTCCACTATATCTATGTTATATTGTTGTCTCTCTTGCAATATCTCTGAATATTTGTATGTTATATCTCCGCTCTCATTTCATGCCGAAAATAATCCGGATCAGTGGTATCAGAGCACGCTGCTCTTGATCGTTTTTCAGTGCATGTCCCCGATGAGGTCCAAGTATAGAAATTTGGGTCTCAAGCTTGTCTCTCTTGAGGACAATCGCTCTCGCACACCCAAGAAACCCTCAATGGTGGAAGAAAAGAAAAATGATGGAGCAGATGATCCTATCAGTCTGTTGCTTGAGCAAGCTCTCACGTGACAGAGGGACGAAATGATGGAGAATTTTTCCCACATCCTTCAACGCCTACCGATAGCATCAGGCGCATCTTCATCAAGTAACCACTTTGGAGGCACCTCGCCCTTCAAGGTACAAGTTAATTTTGATATTCCCGTATTTGAAGGTCAAATAGATGCAGATGCCCTAGATAAATGGTTAAATTTGCTAGAAGGTTATTTCTCTGTTCATAATTTTTCAGACAAGGAAAAGATCACCTTCGCACTCTTTAAGGCTCTCTCCCATGTCAAACATTGGTGGGAAACTTACTGGGAGCAGAGTTCCACAGAGGAGTCTGGAATATATGGGGCCTATCCCACTTGGGATTTTTTTGTGGATGCGGTAAAGGAACAGTATTACCCTGTTGGAAACTATGAGGACCAGTACATGAGATGGACCACACTGCGGCAAGAGAGGGGCCAATCAGTTTCAGAGTTCACCAATAGCTTCCATACCTTGTGCACCAAGCTGGGTATCAAAGACTCTGAACGACATTTGGTTTTGAAATACCGTGGGGCTCTACACAGATACATCGAAACTAAAATGGATTTCCTGGACATCTCATCACTCGGTTCTGCCTATCGATATGCTGTTAAAATCGAGCAGAAATTTAAGCACCAAAACAAACGGGAGTTCAGGTCTGCAAATCCACAACAACCAAAGTATGA
>ML790269.1:1249673-1272981 GCA_009831015.1 Picea engelmannii | reverse complement strand
TTCACAGATGTGGGTGAAGGGGACCCCGCTGCATTTTATTGTTGATAGCGGAAGCTAGAAGAACCTCATCTCAGCAGAGGTCATTAAACAGTTGGGATTGTCGACAACACCACACCCGCAACCATACAACATTGGGTGGCTTCTCCAAGGACGAGATCTTCGTGTTAGCCAGCAATGTCGATTGTCATACGGCATCCAACTCTTCAAGGATGAGGTATTATGTGATGTTGCCCCACTGGATGTCTGTGATGTTTTCTTGGGCCAGCCATATATGTGGAAATGCCATGCTATCTATGAGTCTCGACCCCGTAGTGTCATTATTACTCCGGGGGGTCATCTCTATAGGATACTAGAGGTAGTTCCAACTACTGCCCCACCTAAACAGTGCTGCAAGGTAGTATCTCATACTACAAAATTCATCTTCTCCGCAATCTGTTCAAAAGGTGAACAAAAGGATACTACAACCACTACAACCTCGACCCAAGCACCTTCTATCCAACAGAAGCAGGTCAACAAGGTTGCAAAAAAGTGCAAAGATTCCTTATGCACATCGTCCTCTCATGTATCTCGACTTGTTGAGCAGCCTCAACCACAACAAGTTCATGACAGATTTCCACAAACTAAGCAGCGCGACGTCTCCAGCAAGACAAATAGCTCACCAAGATGCAGATTCAAAAAATGGTTTTCCCTCTCCCACGGGAACGCAACACAATGGAGACCATTGCTTCCTAAGGAGGGAGGATTGATCCAAGTGGATATCGGTGGCCACCCACCATTTCCAAATGGCTCAAAACAGTTTTCTGGCCATTTTGGCAATTTACTATTTTTAGCAGGTTTTAACTTCCGGGGCCATTTTGAGGGTCCAAATGAAGGGTTTTCAAGATCGAGGTTCTCAATGATAGCCGAAGGCATGATTGATCCCCAAAAATGAATCTCCTTGACAATACCTTTCCAATGAGCTATCACACGCCTAAAACGGAGATCGTATGCAAAAGTTACGACCCCGGGAAGTTGATGTACTCACTTACCCAGACGGGGCCCACATGACTTTTGGCGCTTCATCTCCTAGGGTTAGGTTTTTGGATGTCTAGGAATTTTGGCATTCCCGTTTATTGTAAAAAGTCCTCTAGAGGCTCATTGTAATCGTCTTCTCATGGATGCGAGTAGCCGTCACATCTCTTCTCAGAGATAAGCTACCACCATTCTAGCGAGTCTTTCACTCTGTACTTTTACAGTCTCTGTACATTTATTTCATTAATAGAAATCATGTATTATTGTATATCTGTGACTCTTTTTATATTTCCGCTATATCTCTGTTATATTGTTGTCTCTCTTGCAATATCTCTGAATATTTCTATGTTATATCTCCGCTCTCATTTCGTGCCGAAAATAATCTGGATCATACATAATTTGTATTGAAATTTTCTAAAACATGAGGGAGTGGACCCAGTGGAGCTGCAGTTGATTGGTAACTGGGTGGACATGTTGTATATGTTGAGAGGACAACCTTCAGTGTATGATTCAACGTCGGATGAGG
Source organism: Picea engelmannii (assembly GCA_009831015.1). NCBI lineage: Eukaryota > Viridiplantae > Streptophyta > Pinopsida > Pinales > Pinaceae > Picea > Picea engelmannii. Next base: position 1,271,444 of record ML790269.1, on the reverse strand, counting down.
AGCATGAGGAGGCTCCTGAGACTGTGTTTGCACCAAGGATTCAATCTTGCATTTTGAGAGAAGAGAGAGAGTCTCTTCTAAGCACTGGCAGGAGGCTCAGCCAGGTTGATCAAACCAATGCTCAGGATGAAGTGGATTCTCCTAGGAGCTCAGTGTTTTGGGTTGTTTCCAGGAGAATATATTCTAGTTCGAGTTTTGTGCAGGTGTTGAGGATAGCTCCAGGTTTAGAGGGAGCTCCTATAGAGCACAGTGTGATGGAACCAAATGATAGTAATGGAAACGAGTACTTCCCTCGCTAAGAGGGAGTGTTAGCTTTTTAGCTCAGGAGGTAATCCACATATTTTGTCTGGAATGTGGATGTAACCTTATGTTTACACTACCAGGCACTTAACTTTGTAATGGGTTTTTATAAAGTTGTTATAAAGTGGTTGTTTTATTAAAGTGACTTTTTAATAAAGTGTACCTTCTAATTTTAAAGTGACTTTATTTCATAAAGTGCACTTATGTAATAAAGTGAAATTACTTTAATATTTTAAGTGATTCATTTTGGAGGGAATGGATCATGACCCTTGATATTGAAAAAGGAAAGATTAGATCTTGGCCTTTGGATTTAGGGTTGGGGAAGGTGAAAAGACACTTTGGAGGGAAAATGTCATTTTCAGATTTATAAAAGAATGCATTGGGTAGTGTGCAAGACACAACAAGTGAAGGAGATTGAGAGAGATTTTCTGAGGGAGCTTGATATCTCTCTCTGGTTGGGTTTCCCCACATTGGGGTTTTCCCTCGCATTTACCTAAATTTATGAGTTTTTTATGGGTTATTAAATGATGTCCATTGTGTTTATTTCCGCTGCATATTTGCTTAGCAATGTGTATTTATGCTTATGGTAATTTATGAATATGGTTTGAGACATTTCAGAAGTTCACGAAAGACAGTTATCTCTAGGTTACTAAGTGTTTGACATAAATATTATCTTGTTGATTTTTGTCATTAAAATTAACATTCTGTTTGTCAAGGTTAAGGTGCTCAAGGGTGGCCTTTGTTCCTATGATTGGGTGAAAATATTGAGATATTGTCTATGGTGAAAACAAGCACATCTCTTTTATTCTAACATGTTATGATCCCACACTACCTTCAGACAGTCTAACCACTCGAAGCTAGATTGGGAGGATTTTCTCAGTTGTAGTTGCAATTGCAGTCAGAGTTTTGCTGCAACAACGAAACCCTAACCCTCGTTTTAAGGCACCTTAAGTGAAGCGCTTGACCTAATTCTTGGATAACCTAGTGCACCCTAACCTAGCGCATGTCTTGGTAATCTCAGCAAGCCAAGATGTCAAGTTTGAGTTTTTTGGTCAAAATCAATGCTTGACCAAGCCAAAATCTAAGGTTGACTAGTCAAAAGTTAAAATGAAAGGAAGTTATGAAGAAAGTGTATGATGTGCCCAAGAGAGATCTATTGAAAGGAACATTCTGAGGTTTACCAATCCTCTAGCAACTAAACCTCTGGTCCAACAAAGTCATTCTAAAGTTTATCGTCACAGTTGGTTAACAAAGGTATGTACCTATACATGTTCTTTTAATTTGTATCATTAGCATGAGTTTGTTTGTAGGGAATGTTCAAGGGATCTTGTCCAAAGAAGTGATCTTGGATTCAATGCATTCAGAAGATCAACACACTCTCCAGGTTTGACTTGATATGTCTCTAGTTGTTATGGCATTATGAACTTCTAGTCAAAGTTAAAACTATAAGCTGACTTTAGTCAAGATCGTATACGGTTGAGATTGTATTCTCTAACTTAGTTTTCTATCAAGAAAGCATATTGTATAAGGGACAAGTCGGAAATGATACTTGTCGAAGAAGAAAAGCAATCCAAGTGGAACAATAGCAAGACTCTAGGCATATTATCTCATGAAGGCTATCATGAATATGTATTTCTAGGCTTGTAGCAATTGCCTCTATCCTTTCCCTTATTCTTTTTTCGATTTACTATCATAAACATATTGTCTTGGATCTTTTTTGTGTTTCTTGTCTTGTTTCGGGCAGGTGCCTTTGTGAAATATGTTGAAAAAACTTTGATGAACAATATTTGTGGAAGTCATCATAGAAGAAGTCTATAAGGATGACACAATGCTTGCAACAACTTCCAGATGGGAAACAATCAGAACATATAGAAACAAATTTAAAGAGACTCGAAGGGAGTCAGAATCGGAGGAAGTTAATAATCAAAAGGAAACCAGAACAGGCTTGTGACACTTTGTAGAAAGAAAAGAGAGATGCAGCAGACGAAAGCATGGACTCTCTCAGATAGAGGGAATTGATTGTAGGATTCCAGAAGCATGCAGTCTTTGAATAAAAACAAGGAAGTTCTAGATATTTATCATTTAGGCATGAAGCGTGGATTAAGAGTGAGCTAATATCCAATGATATGATCCACTAAAGAATCTATGAAGATTATGAAGTATATGTCCATGTTATTCATTGGAAGTAGTAGTCGTGATAAGCAACATGTGTTCAACTTGACTCTAGAAGAAGTATTCTTCGAAAAGAAGTCTTGAAAAGAAGTCTAGGAAGGAAGGGCATGGAATCTATAGAAGACTCCATGGGCTCCAACATTGAAGAGGAAAATGAGGAAGAACATGAAGATTCCAAGAAAGAAAGAAAAGCCAAAACAAAAAAAATTGAACCAGTTACAATACTGAATATCATAAGACTACCAACATGATTTGAATCCACCAAAAGTAGTCAAACATAAAGAATGGAAGGAAGTTGTGATGAAGATAAATGTGTGTGAGAAATTGTGAAAAAAACTTATAAATGGAAGCATTTATAGATACAAGGAGAGATTCGTGGATAGAGGGTTCTCCCACAAGGAGGGAGAAGAATATGATGACATATTGTTCTAGTAACTAGATATACATCTACCTGAGCCATTATATCTCTTGCAGTATCCATGGGTTGGAGTTTACATCAGATGGATGTAAAGAATGTTCTTCTCAATAGAGTAATTGAAGAAGAAGCATATGTAGAGCAACCTCAAGGTTTTGAGGCATACCAGAAAGAGACCCATGTATGCAGATGGAATAAGACCTTGTATGGATTCAAGCAACTTGGTGTAAAGCCTCTCATGTACAATAGAAGCATGGTGAAAAATTCCTATGATAGAGGAAGTGTATCAAAATGGTTCTTCAAAAGTCTGGGATGATGGATTGCAAATCCATGACAAACTCCCATGATGACAAATGCGAATAAGTTGAGAGACTCTGATCCAGTAGACCCGTACCTGTGTCGATAATTGATTGCCTTGTTAATGTATTTGGTGAATACTCAGCTAGACATTTTCTTTGTTGTGAAAATAGTTCCAGGTGGAACCTAGCTATGAGAATTGAATAATTGCAAAGCATGCCTTGAAAAATCTTCATGGGACGCTTGAGTTATGATATACAACTGCATGGATTTATCGATTCATAATGGAAAGGTAGTGCAGATGACAGAAGAAGTGCTTCTTGGATATGTTTCAGTTTGAGCTTTGCTACGATATCATAGGCTAGAAGGAAACAAAAGTATGTCACACTCAACACTGCAGAAGCATATTATATGGCAGCTTGAAATACTCATACATAAGCAGTGTGGCTTCAGAAGCAGATTTTTGGATTGTTTGATCAGGTACAAGATTCGACTATGATATATTGTGATAACCTGAGCTTTGAGAAGCTTTCAGAGAACCTTGTGACAAGTCGAAGTACATTGAGATCATGTAATACCCTATTCATGATAAAGTCCATAAGGGAGAAGTAAATCTACAATATATCTCCATAGATGAGCAAATAACAAATATTTTGGTAAAGCCTTTGTCCAAGATGAAACGTTTTTGTACTTAAGGGACAAGCTGGGACTTGTGGAGATGACTTACTTATTGGAAAGGGAAGTGATTAATCCCTAGGTTGGGAGTAAGAACTGATATGTTATTGATATATGGGAAGTCATTTTCCAATTTGGAAAATGGTCTAGGTTGGGCAATCACTTTCTAGTCCAGAAAGTGGTCCAAGATTTTTGATGGACAATCATTTTCCAGTTCGGAAAATGGTTTAGAAAGGATAGTCATTTTTCGTAACGAAAATGGTCCGACAGATTGTTGATGTACCATAGACAACGATTCCCCTTGTGACCAGTATGGGGGAATGATCTAGGACAATCATTCTCCTTCGTAGTCACTCTGAGAAGTGGTCAAGCAGAATGGTCTGCCTCTCCGAGCAGTCATTCTTTCGAAGTTCACAGTTGTGAGTAGTTTCGAAGAATGGTTTGATGTAGGAGATTGGTGCAAGACAATCATTTCCATAGGAAATGGTCTGGACAGTCATTCCCTAGGGTAGACTCATTCTCCCTAGGTTTCACTGTAAATCATGTCGAAAGAATGACCCAGTTAGGTTGAATGGTCTGGGTTCAACAATCAGGAACAATTATTCTTCTATGCTTGGGAAGAATAGTCCAAACAACCCATGGTTGATGTTTAACTTTCTGAGGATAGATGATCTTCCAGATCTCACAGATGTGAGTGGAAGAATGGTCCACATGACTCAATTTGTATCATGCCATTGTTGATGCAGGTTGATATCGGATGATATGATTGTTGTGGAGATTGTATGTCTCTGGACAGTAGTTGTATGCTACTGTGGTGGATATGTTCCACTACTAGTGACTGTGTGTCACTGGTTAGTAGTTGTGTGCTACTAGGAGTGGTTGTATACCATTGGACAATAGTTGTGTACTACTATGGATAGACACAATTGTTTTCTGTTGGATGGAATTATAGTAGTAGTATGCTACTATCTGATTTCCATGGAGACTACCACTAGTGTTGGAGTTGATTGCCAGCTACATGGATAGTTAGTGTGTTGGTGGATAGACATTCTCCAAGTGAAGAATGGTCCAGTTTGACAGATTGCTAACGTATCATGGACTGGTATTTTCCTAAGGTACAAATTGTGGCTCGATTAGGAAAATGGTTCAGGACTGATATTCTCCTGAGGCACAGTTATTGGCCCGATCAGGTTAAATAGTCCACCCCCTAAGGACATGACATCTTGATTAGGGTGGTTGATATGGGACCCGATATTTTCCAAGACATATGGGTAGAGATTGATCTCTATGGTACATATGAACCGATTAGAAAATAGATTGAGATTGACATTCCTTTAGGAATGGTCTTTCTATCCAATGGCGTGGCTTTCAACATCTGGGAGGAAAAACATTCTTCTAGGACGTAGGTCTAGATTAGAAGAATTGTCCTTGTAGCCCATTGCAAGGTTTTGAACATTTGTTGGGAAAAAATTCTTCTAGGACATATGTATGGATTAGAAGAATGGTCTTGTTAGCGATATTTCTTGTCTCGGGATTAGGCGTACCCAGGTCTGCAAGTTGTATAGGAAGCACCCGAGCATAGCACGAGAGAACCCCCTTTTTTTAGCAGCAGGTCAAGCGAGTGGGCAAAGTTTTGCCATCAGTGGCCGAGATCCATCCATAGAAGCGGATCGATGGGCAACGGGTTTTCAGGGCCGACCAGTTGCTCAGGGTTTAGCAAGGGGAAGTGCCATGGTCCAAAACAAATCTGGACCGTCCGATCCAACCAGGACAGATGGCATCCCGTCGACGTATCGGGTATTGGAGTTTCGAGGAGCAGGCACCCCTCATTTCTTACATTTTGAAACCCCGAACCCCAAATTTCCGATGGCGCCCAGAATCGGGCCCATGGTTTTGGCGCCTGGTCATCAAGAAGGAGGCCTGGGGGAGGAGCGTTTATGTTTGTCATTTGGCCACTCGGGCCCGAAACGTCGAGCTAAATCGCAGAAGGAAGGCACGGTGTTGTTCCAGATGCCAATTCAACGTGGGCTAAATCCCAGTACCTACTGGAGATTAATGAAGAAAAGAGAGGATGGCTCAAAACTCACATCACTCATTTATTGCAGAGTATGGAGATCCCGACCGAAAGTCTACCCGGGAAGGTCCCCTGTACCGGTTCTCTTCAAGAAGGTCACGCCGAGTCTTCAACTCGCCAGAGGAACCCGCACACGCCAATTCAACATTCAAAGGGCTCAGCTACCCCCTGGCGTGAGCCATGCTGAATTAAAGAGGTGTATGATAGGGGAGCAAAGGACAGATTTGATTGAGGAGACGGCACCCATTGCAAGTTCTGAGATGCCTCTACTGGGCGAAAGGAAGGGAAGAGTATATGTAGGCATTTTTGCCATTTTATAAGCATCGATGGTTGAGCAGAGCTCCCTACTGTAATGTTTTAACAGCTATTCTAGCTTTCAGCTTATGCATCTGTATATGAGATTTCTTGTTTTATGACAGACAGTTCTTCTTACTCCGTCTAATTTTCATCTCATGCTAAGAGGATTCGTGATTGACTGATTCGTGTGAATTATTGCAGTTATGATATGATAAAATATTTATCGTTGCATTGCTGCGTTCTATGGCTTTTGCGTTTGAATGTAAGATGATATTGCATTTGGACGTCTTCTTCCTCAGTCTGTTAGAAACCTGCTGTTTATAACAGACCTCCGCTTTTCTCTTGTATAAGTCCTCCGCCTGTTCACCCTTTACTACAACTCACTGTCTGAAGTTTATATAAGACCTCACTTGCTCATGCATACCTGGCCTGGTTTCAGAGTTGGAACGCTATTGTTTTGAGTTTCCCTCCATTCAATCACCCATCTATGAACAATCGTGACATAAAACTGATGGGCGTTGGGCTCTTCTCCTGCTAGCAATCCAGGAGTGACTTTCGTCGCCAACATTTCTGGTGCCGTTGCCGGGGACGAAGTTGAATATTTTCCCTGGGATTGAACGACAACGATTAGCTGATTCTGAAGGTGCATCAGATATCAGAATTATCAAGATTGCTGATGTGCACCTGGCGACTCCATTGTGACGACTCCGCTGGGGAGAACCTGCTCTATTAATTGTGGCTTTCAGAGGCAGACACACGCGGTCTCATTCAAACTTGCCCTTGGCTACACCTCAAACCGATCCAGAGGTGGTTCTCAGAAAAGGAAAGGCCCCTGAAGAAGGAGCTTCCACCACCAAAACAGGTAATCCACCATCTCCTTCTGTAAGAACTCCGTTTTCCCCTCCTTAGTTTCTTAATAGACCTCCTTCAGAAGTTTCCCGTTTCCAGAATTTTGGGAGTGTTCCTGCTGAGTTTTCCCCTCCTGGTCTAGGATTGGAGGGAGAAATCCTTGTCACTCCCCTCTCCTCTGAAGTTGTTTCTTGGTGTGGACCCAGGACTACAGAAGAGTTCCTCACTCCTGCACAAACAGGAGCGCCTGCTGAGTTGAGCTCGTTAGTCTTCTCCTTAAACCCGCTTTTGTTTCCCACTCCACTTAGAGGCTCATTTCCCGCAGCCTCTTCGTGAACTCCTTCTCCTCCAAGTTCTCGTCCACCTAATATTCTTATGGCTGGTGCTAACCCCCCTATGACCAGAATGGAAGCTATTATAGCCACTAGGTATGCTCCCCTTATGTTACCTCAGCCCCTCAATGCCCTCCCGGCAGATGGTTACCTCAAGCAACTACCCAAGTTCACGAGTGAGGGGGACGTAACTACAGATGAACACCTAGAAGCCTTTTACAGTTTCATAGATGATAATGTCATCATGCATGCAGACGTATGGATGAAGATTTTTGTTCACAGAATCCAAGGCGAGGCTAGAAAATGGTTCAAGGCCCTGCCTCCTGGATCTATTGATGGGATAGAAGCTTTGGATAGTACCTTTCTGAGACAGTGGGGAGATAAAAAAGATTTCATGTATTACATGACAGAGTTTGGGTCGTTGAAAAGAAAGGAAGGAGAGTTCATCTCCGACTTCTCCAAGAGATTTAATAAAATGTACAACAGAATCCCTGCTGAGATAAAGCCCTCCGAAGCCTTTGCAAAGATCACTTACTCCAGCGCTTTTGACCCTGATTTCTGCTTACTGCTGAGGGAGAGAAGAGCTGCTACGCTAGCCCACATGCAGAATGCGGCCATGGAGGTAGAATATAACATATTGGTCGTCAACCGACTCAGGAACGTAGGTGATAGAAATACGTCCAAGAACAGGCCTGAAGCTTCCTCATCCAGTTCCTCTCCCCTACCCCATTAGACAGATGAGACAGCTAGAGCACTAAAATCGCTTTCTGCCAAGATAGAAAGGTGGGAATTAGAGGGGAAGCCCATGTACAGAAATCCCCAGAACACTAATAATAGAGGTTTCAGACAACCTGCTAACAATATGCCTCAGGTTTTCTCGAGGGAACAAAGGGGAAAGGATAGAGAAGATCAAAGGGTTCAAACCCCCCTCCAAAATAACCTAGTTGATCATGAGGAAAGAGAGGAGATAGACGATTTTGGCCCTGAAATTCATTGTATTGAAGAAACTCCCCCTTTTACCCATTTGACGCAGTCCGCATATGAAGAATCCATGATGAGCGCTCAAATTCATGAGTTGGGGAAAGAGTAAAGGGCTGGTCACACTTCTAACAGATATAACCTCAGGTCAAAAAGGAAAGAAGGAGATTTTGACAGCCCATACCAGCCCCTCATAGCAAAAAAACCTACTAGATCTGCAACAACCGCTACTAAGGATAAGAGAGCTCTAATCACTTTTCCAGCAGTCAAAGAACCCGTCACCGAGGTAAGGGAAGCTCCTAAGCCCATTCCATCCTTTAATTTTGAACATGAAATTCAAAAGATCAGAATCCCCGTCCCCCTCTCAGAGCTAGTTAAAAACGAAGATTTTAAAAGATCCCTCTCCAAGCTGCTGCAATCCGAGTCCCCCCAGCCCCCTTCTGACTCAGTAAACCTTCAATATGAGAAGCTAGCCGTCATCTTAGGCCCCATGGTAAAATATAGAGATGACTCATCCCCCCCCTTCTACACATCCTTGAACATACATGATAAAGTGTTGCATAACTACCTCATGGATTCAGGGGCTTCCCATAACCTTATGCCAAAAATAGTCATGGAAGAATTGGGACTGGAGGTGACAAGAACTTATCATGATTTATATTCTTTCGATTCAAGGAGAGTGCAGTGTCTAGGAGTCATCAAAGACCTGGTGGTTTCCCTGTTTCAGTTGCCCATGAAAAGTGTGGTCATGGATATTGTGGTGGCCGACGTTCCTCCCAAATTTGGTATGCTATTGTCTAGATCGTGGATTAAAAAACTTGGAGGGACACTACAGATGGATCTCACATACGCCACCATTCCAGTCTTCGGGGGGGGAACAAAGGAGATTATACAGAGAAGCCCAGCTAGCCTACATTGTCAGTGATGAAGCAAACCCTACCAATCACCCCATCTTTGCACTTGACACCGACTTGGGGTCTAGTTTGCTGCAGCTTACCGATGCCTCTAAAATCTCTTTACTAATCAGAAAACATCCCAGCCCTGATCATCCAATTTCCCCTCAAAGCTCCCCTGTGTGGAAGATGTTTTTTGACGGAGCTTCTTCTAGCGAAGGCACTGGCGCTGGAGTGGTTTTCATATCACCTTGTCAAGAAGTTGTGTCCCTTTCATACAAGCTGGAATTCGAAGCCACCAACAATGTGGCAGAGTATGAAGCTCTTGTTCTAGGTATGAGGGCCGCAAAGGAAATGGGAATTGAAGAAATGGCAATATTCAGAGATGCTGAGTTGATTATTCAACGGGTAAGGAATGCTTATCGTGCCCATAATCCCCGGCTTAGGAATTATCGGAATGAAGTATGGGACCTTATTGATAATTTCTTCTTGGCTTTTAACATTTCTTTCATTCCGAGGGGAGAAAATACTTTGGCTGATTCTTTAGCTGTCTCAGCTAGTTTGCTCAAATTTCCTCTGCCGCCTATGGTAAAAAGTGATGTTGATATAAGATATAGGCCCTCGGTGCTGGACAATGTCAAGCATTGGAAGGTGTTTGAGGATGATTTTGAACTCGAAAGGTTTCTCCAATCAGTGGAAAAAATTTATGCGTTGCATATTGACCAAGATCCTGATTTAGAAGGTGACCCTCGTCCTGAGGAGTTTTTAAATAAAATCGCTAATCATCAGATCATTCAGCTGCCCAGTAATCACATTCTGAGAGGACTTGTCCCTTTAGAAAGATTTTTCGATGGGAATGATGTGCCAGTAAAAGGCACTGTCTCAAATGAAGATGTCGAGACAACCGAATGCAACATTGGCACACCGGAGGAGCCCAGGTTTGTCAAATTATCAAGCAGTTTGACCAGAGAACAGAAGGCCGAATATACTGAGTTGCTAAAAGAGTTTGCTGATGTGTTTGCATGGATGTATGAAGACCTCAAGACCTATGACACATCTGTCATTGAGCACAAGATCCCACTAAAGGAAGAGGCTAAACCATTTAGACAGAAGCTGAGACAGATAAACCCCATGTTGCTACCTGTCATGGAGAAAGAAGTGAAGAAATTGTTAGATGCCCAAATTATTGTCCCCTTGAGATATTCTGAATGGGTGGCCAATTTGGTCCCAGTAAGGAAGAAGAGTGGAGAAATCAAGACTCTGCGTTGATTTCAGGAATCTCAACAGAAGCTCAAAGAAAGACAATTACCCCCTACCTAAGATGGAACACATACTGCAGAGGGTAATTGGTGCCTCCAGGATATCCATGATCGATGGGTTTTCTGGCTATAATCAGATATCGGTCATGCCTGAGGACAAGGAGAAGACAACCTTCACCACTCCTTGGGGCACATTCATGTATGCCAAAATTCCATTCAGGCTTATGAATGCAGGAGAAACATTTCACCGAGCCATGGATATAGCCTTCATCGGAGAAAAAGACCAGTTTGTAGTGATCTACCTAGACGACATCACAGTCTTCTCCAGGTCTGATAAGGAGCACCGCTGCCACTTAAGGAGAGTTTTCTCGAAGTGCCGGAGGTTTGGTCTTTCCCTGAATCCCAAGAAGTCCCTGTTTTCTATGCAGGAAGGGAAGTTATTGGGACATATAGTATCGACAGAGGGAGTGAGAATTGATCCTAGCAAGGTGGAGGCAATTCAAGCCTTGTCACTTCCCAGGTCTAAAAAAGAGGTTCAGGCTTTTTGGGGGAAATTTAATTTTCTAAGGAGGTTTGTCTCGAATTTTGCCGAGCTAGTGAAACACATCATGGCCATGCTCAGGAAGGGAAACGAAGTGAAATGGACCGCTGAACCCAGGGCCTCTTTTGACCAAATAAGAAGGGCATTGACTAAGGCACCTGTGCTTATCAGTCCTGACTATTCCAAAGAGTTCCTAATTTTCTCCTTTGCTTCTTTTGATACAGCGGCGACGATCTTATTGCAGAAAAATGAGGAAGGGTGTGAGAAGCCCATCGCCTTCTTCAGCAGGGCGTTAAGAGACGCAGAGAGCAGATATGAAATCATGGAGAAGCAGGCCTATGCCTTAGTGAAATCTCTTAAAGCTTTCAGAGTCTATGTCTTGCATTCAAAAGTAACAACATATATTCCTTCAGCTTCCGTGAAGGACATCCTTGTGCAGCCTGACGTAGATGGGAAAAGAGGCCGATGGATCGCAAAAATTCTGGAATTTGACTTAGAAATAAAAACCACCAAGTTGGTTAAGGGGCAAGGTTTAGCCAAGCTACTGGTTGAATCCAATTGCGAAGCCTTGGGAGTTAGTTTCATCAATACTCGCCTAGGATCTCAGCAAGCTGAATCGCCCAGCCAAGGCTCTCAAGATGACTTGTTGCTAGCAGAATGTGCCTGGTATCGTGACATTCTGTATTTTCTGCAGGAGTTGAAGCCCCCCGATGGAATGGGAAAAAGTAAAGCGAGGGATCTTAAGCTCAAGGCGGTCAGGTATTGCCTCATTGACCAAACCTTGTACTGGAAAGACCCTCTAGGGGTATTTCTGAGATGCCTGGACTCGCAGGAGGCCCAGAAGGTTACATTTGATTTTCATAGAGGCCTTTGCGGAGGTCATCATTTCTAGAAGACCACATCCCACAAGATACTCTGAGCAGGGTATTATTGGCCCACATTGTTCCCCGATGTTTGTAGGGAGATCAGAGCTTGCACCAAATGTCAAAAGTTCTCAGAAAAGAAACAACTCAAATCGCTGCCATTGAAACCCATAGTAGCTTTGGCACCTTTTCAACAGTGGGGGTTGGACTTCATCGGAGAAATTCATCCTCCCTCAAGTGGTCATCACAGATGGATCCTGACTGCAACAGATTATTTCACCAAGTGGATAGAAGCTTTCCCCACCAGAAGCGCATCACACAAAGTAATTATCAGCTTCTTGGAGGATATCATAGCCCGATTTGACTGTCCCAGCAGAATCATCACCGATAATGCTGCTTCTTTCAAATCTGAACCTCTAATTAAGTTCTGTGAGTAGTTCCAGATCTCGCTAATTCACTCCACCCCCTACTATACCCAGGGCAATGGTTTAGCAGAATCCTCAAACAAAATCCTGATAAAGATCATCAAAAGATTGTTAGAGGATAACAAAAGAGCCTGGGATTCAAAGTTGAAGTTTTCTTTGTGGGCCGATCGTGTCACAACGAATAAGTCTCTGGGCACTTCGCCGTTTCAACTAGTCTACGGAGCAGAGGCGGTTTTCCCTACTCAACTTGCCTTACCTGTGGCAAATTTCTTTCAAGATTATGAGGGAGAACCAGATCATATGATCAGAAGAATTCATCAGATAGTGGAAGTGCAGCAGATCAGAGAACAAGTGAGGGATGCAGCTTATAGTCATCAGCAGAAGATCAAGCAGGCTTTTGACAGAAAAGTCAAGAAAAAGGAGTTCGAGATCGAGGATTTGGTATTTAAGTGGGACGCACCCAGACATGATAACGGCAAACACAGCAAGTTCGACACCCTCTGGATCGGCCCCTTCAAAATCTCCGAGATTTTCTCCAACAACACATACGGGTTGCAGGATCTGGAGGGTGAAGAGGTTTTCAACAGCCCAGTGAATGGGCATTTTCTGAAAAAATGTTTTATTTGAGCCTTAGACGGCTCCTCTGTTTGTAAATATTGTCCTTCTTACCTTTGTGTATTTTCTTTTTACATGTTTTCGGCTTAATAGGTGACTCCATAGCCCAATAGCAAGGCACTGAGGCTACGGAAGGAGTTCTTATAGCATCGCAGGGACGACTCTATCCCCCATGGAGCCTAATGTTAGCGATATTTCTTGTCTCGGGATTAGGCGTACCCAGGTATGCAAGTTGTACAGGAAGCACCCAAGCATAGCACGAGAGAATCCCATTTTTTTAGCAGCAGTTCAAGCGAGCGGGCAAAGTTTTGCCATTAGCGGCCGAGATCCATCCATAGAAGCGAATCGATGGCCATCGGGTTTTCGGGGCCGACCAGTTGCTCAGGGTTTAGCAAGGGGAAGCACCATGGTCCAAAACAAATATGGACCGTCCGATCCAACCGGGACAGATGACAGCTCGTCGGCGTATCGGGTATCGGAGTTTCGAGGAGTAGGCACCCCTCGTTTCTTACATTTTGAAACCCCAAACCCCGAATTTCCGATGGCGCCCAGAATCGGGCCCATGGTTTTGGCGCTTGGTCATCAAGAAGGAGGCCTGGGGGAGGGGCGTTTATGTTTGTCATTTGGCCACTCGGGCCTGAAACGTCGAGCTAAATTGCAGAAGGAAGGCACGGTGATGTTCCAGATGCTGATTCAACGTGGGCTAAATCCCAGTACCTGTTGGAGATTAATGAAGAAAAGAGAGGATGGCTCAAAACTCACATCACTCATTTATTGCAGAGTATAGAGATCCTGGCCGAAAGTCTACCCGGGAAGGTCCCCTGTACTAGTTCTCTTCAGGAAGGTCACGCCGAGTCTTCAACTCGCCAAAGGAACCCGCACACGCCAATTCAACATTCAAAGGGCTCAGCTAACCCCTGGCGTGAGCCATGCTGAATTAAAGAGGTGTATGACAGGGGAGCAAAGGACAGATTTGATTGAGGAGACGACACCCATTGCAAGTTCTGAGATGCCTCTACTGGGCGAAAGGAAGGGAAGAGTATATGTAGGCATTTTTTCCATTTTTTAAGCATCGATGGTTGAGCAGATCTCCCTACTGTAATGTTTTAACAGCTATTCTAGCTTTCAGCTTATGCATCTGTATATGAGATTTCTTGTTTTATGACAGACAGTTCTTCTTACTCCGTCTAATTTTCATCTCATGATAAGAGGATTTGTGATTGACTGATTCGTGCGAATTATTGTAGTTATGATATGATAAAAGATTTATTGTTGCATTGCTGCATTCTCTGGCTTTTGCGTTTGAATGTAAGATGATATTGCATTTGGACGTCTTCTTCCTCAGTCTGTTAGAAACCTGTTGTTTATAACAGACCTCCTCTTTTCTCTTGTATAAGTCCTCCGCCTGTTCACCCTTTACTACAACTCATTGTCTGAAGTTTATATAAGACCTCACTTGCTCATGCATACCTGGCCTGGTTTCAGAGTTGGAACGCTATTGTTTTGAGTTTCCCTCCATTCGATCACCCATCTATGAACAACCGTGACATAAAACTGATGGGCGTCGGGTTCTGCTCCTGCTAGCAATCCAGTAGTGACTTTCGTCGCCAACAGGTCCCTATATCACTTTGTTGAGTGGGTGACTCATGCAAGACACTCTGCTGAGTGCGTTGAGTTCAACACATGAATTATTCAACATCATGCCCAATTACTCAGATGGAGTATGGCCTCGAGAGATGATGCAAACGATGATGTATGTTGTTTCCAAGATGCTATCAAATGATACTGATAGTGATGATGATGTTCTTGACTTGATCTACGTGATCATGAGATAACCTATGTGACTATGACAATGCTACTGGTAGAATTATCTATGTGTTCTCTACACCATTACCGTTAATACCTCCCTAGCTAGGAGGGAGTGTTGATTTTACGGTAGTTGTGGGAGGTATTAACCTCCACGTGTAACATTTGACCAGAATGGAAAATTTCATAATCAAGAGAAACCCTAAAATGTTGGATAATAACCCTAGAAGACAAGTCAACTCAAGAGAATAATTAATATTAAGTTATTATCCTCTAGGAAGATAAGTTAGCCCAGTTAGGTGACTTGGAGCAGTATAAATAGAGGGCGCTAGAGCTCATTTGGACTCACTCACTCTCACGACCTCATAAGGAGTAGAGGTGTGCTTAACTGGAGGATATTTGCAACTGCTGCAATTGTGACTTGGTCTTTGGTTATGGTTTGGACTTTCTTCTTGGTACACTAGCTTTGGAGAGAGGTACACTACCTTGGTTGGATATTGGTTCTAGGGTTTGCTTCCAGAATTATTCTTCCTATCAAGGTTAAGGTGCTCGGGGGTGGCCTTTGTGCCCATGGATGGGTGACAATATTGAAATATTGTCTATGGTGAAAACGATCACAACTCTTTTATTCTAATAGGTAAATTATTTACTAGTGATTCCCTTGCTGTAAATCAAATTAGCAGCTCGTAAAAAAAAATACACTTGTTGGAATAATGAACTCAAATCAATAGTTGAAGAAATACTGGAAACCAAATCTCATACACAGTACATAAATATATTCTTCCCTTCAAATCATCTTATCATTAAAATAATATGAAATCTTACAAGGGCTCCTTTACTGGGAAAATGACCCACTGAGAAATATAAAAAACTATAGACAACACATGCAAACCCTAGCAACTCATCTATGTTTGTACGATCCCATAAATTCACTTTTCCATATATGTATGTGATTTTCCTCATTGTATCCCACATATGTAAGTTATTTACTACATTGTATCCCATGTACATACACACCCGAATTGATTTTTGAAGTGTGTACAACTCTGCTCAGTTGTTGTGGCTTTGATATACTAGATCTTCTTGTGGCTGCCCCTATTCTCTCTTCTCTCTAACCTGTAATGATCTCTATATTAAATTTCTCCTCCACCTATCCTAGGTCTCCTTGAGAAAAATTCCTCTCTCTCTCTCTGATATGATCATAAAATTATCTCCTCCTTCACCCTAACATTGCTTTTATAATATTGAGTTACAACCTAACCCTAATCTCCAATGTGATTGATAGTTGAGATTAAATCTCACCTCACTTGAGATCAATGGCTAAGATTTAATTCACTAATGTTAATAGCTTTAGTATTTCTTTAAATAAAAATCAACTAATTAATAAAAACACTTTACTTTAATAATTCCTTTAATTAAAGTAAATTACTAAGGTAAAATGAATTGGACAAATTCCACATGTCTAGACACTTAGACTTGTGCGGAAGTACCTGCCTGATGCTACAAACATCAAAAGAACTAACCAAGATATTATATTAAGCAATGATTCCAACCATAATCCTCTATGGATAGATGAGGACCTTGACTTATCTAGCAATTGATACAAAAGAAACTCTAAGACTTGGTCATGAATTTGTTCAAGTTTGAGTTGATCAAGTTATGCAACTCTCACGATCTAATAATTTTTAATGGTCTAATGAAGTAGTCAAAATCCAATCAAATGAATTGTATTGATGGGATTGACAACAATGTTTTATATTATGTGATATCTGATATCCTCATTTCCAACCAAATAGTAAATTGTGACATCTTACACAACCATGAGCCTAACTTAAATCATAGATCTTTAATCCTAACTCTAAACTTTGTGATACACTAAATCCCCATAGAGGAGAATTGTGATAACCAAAAACACTTGATCTTCAACAAAAATAAAGTTGATGTTTTTCTAAAGGATTTAAATAATTAATTAAATCTCCTATGAACTTAGGACAATATTAAAGACACCTATTGTAATTTTACGATAACCTTCTCTAATTCCATTAACAAGTTTTAAATCAAGGTGTTGGGTAAAAAGGAAAATAGAACAACAAACCCTTGGTATGATAAAGAGTGTAAGATTGCTAGAAAAACCATTAGGGATGATGCTTCTAACGAGTCCCTAAAATCCGATGTAGAAATCCTTAATTAAAAGAAAAAAAAAACACTATATAAACAGAAAGCAAGTGAAAATTTTACACTTCTCAAAGCTAGATTCAAAGAAATTCTAGAAGAAAATTCTAACTCATAAAACTAAAGAAAACGATATGTTTCCCTTGAGAGACTAGAATTCTTACCTTAAAAATATCTGTGAATCCCTTAATGTCATGGACAACATTCAAACTGTTTCTATAGAGGAAGTTTTTTCATTAGAAGACATATAGTATGGGGTTAAGCAGGTCGCAAAAGGGAAATCCTAAAAAATGGAGGGCCTATCCTCATTCCTTACATTCACAAGCTTTTTAATTCAACAGTCAAGTAGGGTTTCCCTAAAATCTCGACTCAAAGCCTAATTGTTCCTATTTTTAAAAGTGAGGATAAAAATAATCCCTCTAATTATATGACCATTATGATTAGCCTTCTTTTAGCCCAATTATATGGAATTATTCTAGAAAAGAAGATTAACATATGAATAGAAAGCCATAGAAAAAGAGCTAAAGGCCAAGCCAGATTTAGGAGTTATCATTCACTTGTGGACCACCTTACTATGCATAAGATCATTGTAACAGAGTATTGACATAATAAAATCAATCTCTTATTTTTCTTTGTTGACTTTAGAAAACCATTTGACACAATACCCATAACTAACCTCTAGAATAGATTAGAAGAGCTACAAGTCCCTTTCAAGTTGAGAGCCACTACAATAAGTCTATACAAATATGTTATTGGCAAGTTTAGGAACATTGAGAGTTGGTAAAAATAAATTAATTATAATATAGGATTTAAGCATGGTTATCCCCTTTGCCCTAGCCTTTTTGGCATATACATTTGACAAGTTAGAGGGTTGCTTGGAAGAAGCATGATGTATGTCATAGTTTCAGGACTAAAGTTCCACAATATAGTTCCTTCATGTGTAAGGGATTTGAATGTCTTTCAATTAACCTAGAACCTTGAATTTTTCAAAAAAAACATGGGATCAAGTGGAACTTGCACCTTTTGTTTCATCAGATTCCAATAAGAATGGAATTTTCAAGGCCATTTTGGATAATCCTCAGCCTATGTAGTGGTGAGGCCACACCTCTTCCGCAATGCTATTTTCTAGACCAATGGACACCACAAATATTTCATATGTACTTAACCAAGCAGTGGGCTCAAAAGTGAATTGATCAAAATTCAGAAGCAAGATCGAAAGTTTCCACAACGATTAATTAGAGAAACTATTTCCTCACATTCATAGAAGAAACTACTAACCTTGGCCTATTCAAACTTCTCATATCCATCCTACGACTAAAGATGAACTCCACTCCATTTTTAGTTTAAGGTAGGGATTTCACAAGTAATGAGCCCACTCATCCTTATAAAGCAAACCACCAAAGGCTCTTCCTACAATACAAATACAAATTCAACTATACACAACACCATTGTCTCCAAGAACTTGCACATTCTCATTGTTGGATAGAAATTGATTATTAATATTGGGTTTGGTGCAATATTGCAAAAACCAAATAACGACTTCAATATTTTTACCACTCCATAGACACAGAGAAAGGGCCAAAAAGCTTGACTAAGGTAGAAGTTTAGTGAATATTAAAGGTAAAACATTATATGATGATGATGATTAACATCCAATGAGATTGAATTTGATCTATCAAACCTTAAGACATGACATATAGTAGATTTAGAAGCTAGATAATGAACATAAGTTTTGACATATTTTTTACTTATTTTGATAGAAATTAGTTAGTTAGGCAAGGACTAATAACTATAAGGCATGACATATAGTAGATTTAGAAGCTAGATAATGAACCGAAGTTTTGACATGGTTTTTACATATTTTGATCGAAATTAGTTAGTTAGGAAGGGACTAATAACTATAAACAGGAAAAGTTGAAAGTAACAAACAATGATATCATTGTGATAAGTCTTTATTTTAAGGATAATCAATGGTCAGACTTTGTTCCTCTTCGCATCCCAAGTTGGGCACAACATTGTGAAACTAGTTATACATAGGGAAAAGTAAAATTCTCTCTATGTCATTAAGTCCCCCATTTGGAAAATTTAACTTAAAATACATTTCTACATGATAAATATTTTGTAAGTCTGTAAATTCATCTCTTCCAACATGCTAGCTTATACAAGGGAGAGGTTATTTTCCATTCAACAGATTGAATTTTCTTATATTCTTGCCACCATGTTATGAAATTGCTTCCTTTTCAAAAAAAATCTGAAGAAATGTTATATCAGAGGAAATATGCTCTCACAAAGCTCTCTATACTAACAAGCAGTTCCTTTTTTATTTCCTTTGTTCATTGTGGAAAGTTTAAAAAGGTCGGATTATAGTAAAACTTATTTGTTCATCGTGGCCTAATCAGGTTGAATAATCCACCCCCTAAGGACATGACATCCTGATTAGGGTGGTTGATACGAGATCCGATATTTTCCAAGGCATATGGGTAGAGATTGATCTCTATGGTACATATGACCTGATAAGAAAATAGTCTGAGACTGACATTCCTATAGGAATGGTCTCTGTAGCCCATGAGATGGATTTTGGCATATGGGAGTACAAACATTCTTCTAGGACGTAGGTCCAGATTAAAAGAATCATCCTTGTAGCTCATTGACGGGCTTTCAACATCTGTTGGGACAACTATTCATCTAAGACATATGTCCGGATTATAAGAATGGTCCCTATATCATATGTTGAGTGGGTGACTCATGCGAGACACTCTGCTGAGTGCGTTGAGTTCAACA
Organism: Picea engelmannii; assembly: GCA_009831015.1. Lineage (NCBI taxonomy): Eukaryota > Viridiplantae > Streptophyta > Pinopsida > Pinales > Pinaceae > Picea > Picea engelmannii. The sequence continues at coordinate 1,251,700 of ML790269.1, read as the reverse complement.
CATGAATTATTCAGCATCATTCCTGATTACTTAGATGGAGTATGGCCTCGAGAGATGATGCAAACGATGATGTATGTTGTTTCCAGGATGCTATCAGATGATATTGATAGTGATGATGATGCTCGTGACTTGATCTGCGTGATCATGAGATAACCTGTGTGACTATGCCGATGCTACTGGTATAATGGTCTGTGTGTGCTCTAGACCATTACTGTTAATACCTCCCTATCTAGGATGGAATTTTAATTTTACGGTAGCTATGGGAGGTATTAACCTCCACGTGTAACCTTTGATTAGAATGGAATATTCCATAAGCAAGAGAAACCTTAAAATGTTGGATAATAACCCTAGAAGACAAGTTGACTCAAGAGAATAATTAATATTAAGTTATTTTCCTCTAGGAAGAGAAGTCGACCCAGTTAGGTGACTTGGCGTAGTATAAATAGAGGGCACTAGAGCTCATTTGGACTCAATCACTCTCATGACCTCATAAGGAGTAGAGGTGTGCATGACTAGAGGAGAGTTGCAGCTGCTGCAGTGGTGACTTGGTCTTTGGTTATGGTTTGGACTTTCTCTTTGGTTATGGTTTGGACTTTATGCTTTGGTTATGGTTTGGACTTTCTGCTTGGTATGCTAGCTTTGGAGAGAGGTACACTACCTTGGTTGGATATTGGTTCTAGGGTTTGCTTCCAGAATTATTCTGTCTGTCAAGGTTAAGGTGCTCGGGGGTGGCCTTTGTGTCTATGGTTGGGTGACAATATTGATATATTTTCTATGGTGAAAACGAGCACATCTCTTTTATTCTAATAGATAAGTTATTTTCTAGTGAATCCCTTGCCATAAATCAAATTAGCAGCTCATAAAACAAAATACACTTGCTGGAGTAATCAACTCAAATAAATAGTTGAAGAAATATTGGAAACCAAATATCATACACAATACACAAATATATTGTTGCCTTCAAATCATCTTATCATTATAATGATATCAAATCTTACAAGGGCTCCTTTACTGGGAAAATGACCCACTGAGAAATACAAAAAACTATAGACAACACTGCAAACCCTAGCAACTCATCTATGTTTGTACGATCTCATACATTCACTTCGCTAGATATGTATGTGATTGTCCCCATTGTAGCCCACATATGTACGTGCTTTACTACATTGTAGCCCACATACATACCCACCCTAATTGATTTGTGAAGCGTGTACAACTCTGCTCAGTTGTTGTGGCTTTGATATACTAGATCTTCTTGTGACTGCCCCTATTCTCTCTTCTCTCTGACTTGTACTGATCTCTATTTGAAAGTTCTCCTCCACCTATCTGAGGTCTCCTTGAGAAAAAGTCATTATTCTCTCTCTCTCTCTCTCTGATATGATCATAAAAGTATCTCCTCTTTCACCTTAGCATTGCTTTTATAATATTGAGTTACGACCTAACCCTAATCTCCAATGTGATTGATAGTTGAGATTAAATCTCACCTCACTTGAGATCAATGGCTAAGATTTAATTCACTAATGTTAATAGCTTTAGTATTTCTTTAAATAAAAATCAACTAATTAATAAAAACACTTTACTTTAATAATTCCTTTAATTAAAGTAAATTACTAAGGTAAAATGAATGGGACAAATTCCACATGTCTAGACACTTAGACATGTGCGGAAGTACCTGCCCGATGCTACAAACATCAAAAGAACTAACCAAGCTATTATCTTAAGCAATGATTCCAACCATAATCCTCTATGGATAGATGAGGACCTTGACTTATCTAGCAATTGATACAAAAGAAACTCTAAAGACTTGGTCATGAATTTGTTCAAGTTTGAGTTGATCAAGTTATGCAACTCTCACGATCTAATAATTTTTAATGAAGTAGTCAAAATCCAATCGAATGAATTGTATTGATGGGCTTGGAAACAATGTTGTATATTATGTGATATATGATATCCTCATTTACAACCAGATAGTAAATTGTGACATCTTAAACAACCATGAGCCTAACTTAAATCATAGACCTTTAATC
>ML790269.1:1228492-1244364 GCA_009831015.1 Picea engelmannii | reverse complement strand
AATAATGTTAATTGGAATTGTAAAAATATTGCAATTAAAATAATCTTATTTGAAGTTGGTTTACTATTGTTTGAAGTTGTTTATAGATTTTGAGAAGAAATAAAGTAAATTTTGTAATAAATTCTATAATTAAATGTATGATCTTAAAGTTGTGAATTTTATTAATCAATAATTTATAGCATTCATTCAAATACTTAGAATAAATTTTATTTGGATATTTCATCTTTGTTGATAATTATGAATTATATATTTAATAAAATACAAAACACTTTAAATTGGATATTATCTCAAAACTCCATATAAACACTTATAGTGCAACTTACATTATGTTGTGTAGTATCTATATGGCTAAGTCAATGATTTTTCAAAGATTTATTTTCTCAAAAAGTTAAATCCCTTGATGATGTGCACACCACATAACTTTCATTGCTTTTTATGTATTCTCATTAATTACTATTTTTGAATATTGTTGCATTAAAAGTCTTGGTGTGTTTTCCCAAGGCTTTTGTCCTTATCTAATGGATTCTTATTCTTTTCAAAGCTAATTGACAGTCTTGGTGTGAACCTGGGGTGAATGTTATAGTTTGGTTGGTATAGTTTAGTGTGTACTACATTTCATTTTCGCATTTTGCTTTTTCCACTTCAGCAGACATTTTTTTAATGAGCAAGAACCTCAGGTAAAACTTGATGGGTTGATTATGTCCATAAAATATTATTGTAACCCCTGCAATGTTCTTAAAAAATGCTGTGCACTTTACTTCATTAAAAACGCAAAGCGTATTGTGAAAAGCATGTTTTTCCCCTATTTTTTTTTCTTTCTTTAATAACTTTAAAAAAGGAAATATAATTTTGAATATATATATATATATATATTTGAATTTAAATAAAAATAATCATAACTTTGAATTTGAATAATTTTAAAAAATTATATTTAATAATAAAAGAAATATTTGAATAAGAAATTTATTATTATTTATTTTAAATTTGCATTTTTTTATATATGAATTCATAAGAACTTGATGTAAGATTTTCGTCCTCAAGGAAACGAAACTGGGGTTTCTTTGACACTCAAGAGTTGCACTCATTGGGCAAGTGGGCTCTTTGGGCATGCGAATGCGCTAAGGGGCTTTCCCAAGCACGAGGTGAAGTATGGGGCGAGAGCGACCAAGAGAACGGGTGCACCAAAGAGGTTGGGGTGCACCGACATGATGAACACACCAAGGTTAGGGCATGTCAGTTCTAAGGGACACGAAGGTTGACGAGCACATGGGTTCACAAAGGGGCGTGACACACCCAAAGAACATAACTATTTGTGATGGTGACCTTTGGAGTCCATATAAGAGAACAAGGGTGCACAACCAAGGAAGGAGGTTGGCACAACAAGGAGAGCAAGATCAACTCTGTGATTCTGAGACAGACTTGGACGAAGAGAGATGAGCTCCCTCAAGGATCCAAGTTGCTCCAAATGGGAGGACTTGTGCTTCCTTGAGGATATTTTGTGGACAGAGTTGGGGTGACCTTCTTTCGGGTTGAGTTTGGGGAAGTCTTGTCCTAGGTCTGAGTGAGGCATGATAGGAGACAAAACCACAAGTTTGTGTGAAGTCTTGCAATAGAGAAGAGATGGTGAGTCAGTGGTGGACACACGTTTGGGGTGCTCCGCATGAGTTGCGAAAGTTGTTATGATGGATGAGTCTTCGTGTGACGAATCTGTGTATGAGTGTCTTGGTGAGGTGAGGTGAAATCCCTTAGTTGAGCGCATTGTGTCTCCATATTAACAATCTGTTGTTCAAACAAGTCCCTTATTTGAGTGCATTGTGTCTCCATATGAACAATCTTATGTTTTAATTCTATCAAAATCCCTATAATGAAACTGTGCAAATGGTGAACTTGTTGCCTTGGATCATCTCCCCATGTGCCTGCAAAATCAGCTTCATTTCTTGGAACATCTCCTGATGTGCCTACAAAATCCTCTTCATTTCTTGGAACATTTCCTCATGTGCCTACAAAATTCTCTTCATTTCCCGCTCCTCTTGGAATTCCATTGCTTCAACCAATCTTTAAGTCTTCTCAAAAATTCCTATAAAACTGAAATCTTCACATAAGCATCCATTCAAAATTGACATAAAATAATTTCAAGTTTGATACATGTAACTAAAGAAAGAAACCAAATCCTCCACAAACAAAACAATCTTCTAAGTTCATCCTCATCTTACGGTTTGCTTTGCATGGTGTTAGATTAAGAGAAGCAACTTTTATATAATGTATAAAGGGTTATGCGAGGATACCACTATCATATATACTTTGTTTTCTTAGACTGCTCAGTTCAAATGGAATAAATCCTACAATCCTTGCAAAGGCTTAAGAAAAATAATTTGAGTAGGTGAAGCACTCCATGCTTATTAGGCACCAATGTTATTGCTGTGGTTGGCTAGGCTTGCACAAGCAACTTGAATCAAAACCCATCAAAAATCAAACCATAAATAAAGAAACATTCACCCAAAAAATTGTTCTGTTTTTTAATCCCAACATAATCCCATTAGACCTCCAAGAAAAGCATTGTTTAACCACTACAAAATCCAAAATTTTTCTTAACCCGCCTTAAACTTACTTTAAAATATCGACCTTCTTCTTCTAAAACACTTCCTCTTAAAACTTAATCCTTCACCTACCAATCCATTCAAAATTGACACAAAATAATTTCAAGTTTGACACACAGAACTATTTGTCAAAATTTAAAGAAAACAACAACATCCAACAAAAATAAAATAAATTTTCAAACCTAACAGTGGAGTAGACTCCATGGTCTGCTATTGTTGGTTAATTTGCATCACAATGGTCTTTAATTTAAGAGCTGAAATTTCCTTATAAAGCTGCGCACAATGGGTGTCTCATATCCTCAAACAACAAAGAAAGACAACTCTAAGAATGTGACATGAAAGGAGACCTGAAGACCTCAAGTGGTATGGGCTTACATGGTTGTCCTCAATGTCGGCCAGTACACAATCATTTGATATTACTTTATAAATGAGATGAGATTTATTGTTTTTATTGAAGTAGTAAAAGGATTATTGAGAGCTATCAATTTAGTTTTTATTATACAATCTCAAGATATTGGTATATAATAGTATAGTTTTGTACATAAAACATGGATTATTTATGATGATGATGATGATTAATGCCCACCAAGATTGAATTGGTCTATCGGACCTTAAGAGGGTAAGGGATTACTTGCAATTATTTAGAATTTTGTTTATGTTCTTGAAAAGCATTAAGAGAAGCTTTTCAAGATCACCATAGTTTTGTTGAGTTAAAAGGTTAGGAAGGTTGGTAGTGTGACAAATATTTTGAAATTGAGATCTAATCTGGGTATAAGATGGAAAATCTAAAATAAAGTGTTTTTCATCTTCAACCTTCTTAGTGCCACAAAGGTGACACACTCTTTCATCTTGTTAATCCCTAAAGTTGCACTTGACTATGAGAGGGCATCATCAAGTTATTGCAATGGTTTTATAGATAAATATTTGTATTGGGTTTTTGAAATGGTTTGAAGGTTGGGTCAATGATAATGTAATATTATCAAACTCAAATAGGCAAGAGAAAATTCACATCTCACTGACTTAGTAAATGGTAGTCAATCCAATAATCAGATGGAAAAAGTAATATGAAAGATAAAGAAGTATATAAGATTTCAATTTGTTCACTCACATATGAAACTCTTGATCCCAAATATCATTCAAGAAGCAAGAGAAAAGTACTTGAAAAAATATTTGATTATGAACAAGAAAACAATAAAGTCTTGACTGACTTACTCACAAACAAGATACAATCATATGCTTAAGAAAAGATTAACATGCATTAAAGTAAGAAAAAGATAGAAATATAGACAAGAATATAAATATAACCATCATATATCCTCTTCCATTTAGTATCAAAATGAAATAGTTCTTTGTCTTACAATGTCTTCTAAAAAATGGCCAATGGTTCCCAACCAATCAACCCCTAATTCTGTCAATCATATCTCTTTTTAAACACCACAATTAGTTTCTGGAGATCCTACTTTCTAGATTACAGTTTAGATAAGATCCTATCTTCTAGCTAGCATTTAGGAGATATGTCCTCTCATACAGATAATTTGAATATCTACAACCTAGTCTTCAGATAATTAATCTTGAATATAGACTAGCTTCTGATCTAATGAGATATTCATATCTCAAAAATTAAGGAGTGAATCTGATGCTGAGATGGTCCTCCAAGATGACCTAAGAATAGAAACTCTTGTTTGTGATGAGAAAAATCTTTACCTATTCGGAAATATCCTGTCACTGTGTAGATTATAGTAACATTTTCAAAATCTTAGCATAGCTATTTTTGTATTCATCAAAAAGTCAAAAATTGTGGGATGCCTCGGATTTGAAACCTTCATTGTATGATAATGGCAGAGCCTTTGGTCTTCCTTTGTTTCAAATTAGTTTTCAAAACCACATTATGCCAATACAATTTGATGTTTGCCTCTCTTACCTCTTTGAGCAAGGCTTGTTGATCCTTCTTCTTTTTCCATTTCTGCAACTTTTCCTGATGCTTAGCATTCCACTATTCTATCATACACTTTTCTTGCTTCAACTGCATGATTATGGTTTACAATTCTCTTACCATGTCTTTTTCATCTCTCATTTTCATTTTGAAATCTAGATGTTCTTCAACTGGAGCAGGTCGATTCAGATCAATAGAAAACCTGGGATTTTTTACTTTAAATTCATGCTTATGATCTTTTGAAGATGAACCACCAACAATCTCTTCAACTTCAACACTTTTTGACATTTTCATCTCTTTAAAATCTTGTAGATATTTTGTCTGTGGAAAATAATTAAATTCTGGTTTGATCTCAGCATCCACTGGATTGTCTTCGAGATCTGTCGAATGGCCCTTTTTCAGAGAAGGGTTGGGTAAAGATGTAGTGTTTAAACTAAGATTTTCCGTTGCTCTAGTTACATGTCTCATTGGGTCTTCTTCTATTTGATTACCCTTCTCATATTTCCTCTATTTTTTCACAGGTTCATTATAATATTCATCTTCAAGCTCCAATTTAACCTTTTTTAACTTGTGTGAAGAAATTAATGGTGACTGCCCCTTTTCCTCCTTTATAATTTCCATTGTATCATTACCAATGCCAATCACATTTTATTTCTTAATAGAAGGATTGAATAGGTATTTTGAATTCAATCTCAGCTCATTTGTTTCCTTGGTTTTAGATCTGCGAGGATAATTTACCACTGGTTTATTCTTTCCTTTCTTGCTTAATTTCTTACTTTTACCCTCTACAACAGGTTCATCATGTTTCTGTATGGATTGTTTGGATTTCTGCTTTGTTAATCCTTTGACATGGATCCCTTTGCAGTCTATAGGCTCATCTTTTGGAACAAGGAGTTCATCCTGAGTTTGAATATCCAATTTTGACTCTGATTTTTGTTTCTTTTTCTGTGTTCTGGTGATCTTGGCTACAGGGAAAAATTTATTCAAATCCTCTGTCTCATGTTGTAACTACAAGTTCCTTTTGTTGGATCAGGTTACTCTAGACACAGGGGAACTCTCTTTCACTATAACAACATGGGTTTTAGGAACCTTCTTTTCTTTTTTAAATTTCTTCTCAAAATAAGTTTTATGCTTGGGTCTCTGTTCTTCAAGTTTAAGAGATTCAATTAATCAGTCCCAAGAATGTTGGACTTCTCCCAAAGCATACATAACCAGGGTTTTGATCAGTATTTGTTGAAAAATCCTTTTACTAGTAGTTGTAGGGTGAGTCTGTATCCTTTTAGACATATTTGACAAGATCTTTAATAAAAAGAAAGGAAAACACAAAGGAATATCATTATTCAAATGAATTAGAAACCTAATATGATAAAGATGGACAAGGGAAAATTTCCCTTCACATGTAATGTACCTGGGAATAACCATTAAAGCAGTCTGTCATTCTTTCTTCATCCATCTCTGTGGGATGCACTGACTCCAGTTAGGGTTTTGGCGTTCTAGAAGTAAAAATTGATTTACAATTTCCATAGGCATATCCTCCTTCTTCCACCATCTCTCTTCATACACAGATAACCTGCATGCAGTCTCGATTGAGTGTTTTGTCACATGTATCAGAAAATTACCCACCACTGTCGCAAATCCATCAAAGTTTTGTGCAAACATCATAGAGACTTGTTCATGATAGCCCTGGAGTGTTGTTAATAAGTTAAACCACCCCGCATCTCTGAACTTTTGCAAATTTTTTGGATAAGACTCGAGCAATTCTACACCCTCCGGTTCTAGATGAGTGATTTTTTCTCTTTTCTTAGGTACCATGATACAGATTATAATGATTGAGGATCAAAGGATGGTTAGGGTTTCTATCATCAGTGATTTTAGAACCTCTGAAATAGGAATGTTGTAGAAGAGTAGTACAAACTGCAAAACTTGTGTACACGAACACAATGAAAGACTCGGGTATCATATGTTAGCAATCATAACATGAAACTGTGAACCTGCAATTTGATATCTTAATTAATTAGTACAACCCAATCCTTTTGAATAAGTATTAAAATTGAACACACGACCTATTCTTAATCATAAACGATGTTGGCTTTTAGGAAATGATCTCGGGCATTCTCTGACACGATATTGGGAAGTTGGCAAATATAAAACAATGATTACTCCTGGTGCTACAAGAATAACATTATTCTTGTAACGCCTTTTCTCTTTGTAAAATTTCAAATTTGAAATGAGAAAAAGGACTTATGATTTTATGGAAAGATCCTAAATGTCTAATTCTAACTTTAATCACACTAATTCATGTTGTAAAATACTCAAAAAGGATAATGCAAGCACACTTTAAAGTTGTAGAAGAAGAAAACAAAGTGAAAATAATGCTAGGAAAAGATAGGGCAGGGAAAAGAATAGTTCAACAATCATTAGCAAAATTAAGGACTAACACTGGATCCTTCTAGGGATAATGTTTTCTGGTGAAACTTTAAGAACCTACTGACCAATTCCTTTATCTCTCTGATCATCATAAAACTTTCAGTGTAATTTATTTCCTTGTTCTGCCATCCCTTTATTTGTAATAAAAAATGAAAACCACAAAATTGCAGAGTAGTCTTTCCATTAGGCTTATGAAGTCTTATTTAAATTAATCAACTAATCACACCAAAACAAAAGCAAATCATAATGTACAAACTGAAAACCTCTGGATGTTTTTAAGAGAAGTAGTGTTTTAGAAACCACCCATTCACTGGGCCTCCCAAGATTTCACTATCATCCAAATTGTGTAAGAGGAAAGTATTATTATTCATGACCTTAGCTATTCTAAAAGGACCATAACGTCCGTGGTTGTTGAGTGAGAAATTTTAAACAATAGTAACGTTTTCTACAAATTTTAGAATGAGGCCCATGATACCTAATTGGAAAGGTATTGGACAGAGGACAACAATGGTATGGGTCTCCAGGTCGAACAACTAATATAAGACATCAAAAAATATAGAAAACCAACAACCAAGGATTTTTTTTTTTTGGGGGGGGGCGGAGATGGCCATACCAACTTCAAACAGTCATATTTGGGGCTACGAGTAATGAAATCAAGCCCAGGATAGCTCAATAAAAATATGGAGAAGAGAAGAAAAATATGGAATAGAAAATGGGGGAAGATTGATAGTATAAATTGCTCGAAAATGAAAAACACAGACATAACCCGAATTCAGATGAAGAACCAGACATGCATACTTCAAACAATATTATCTTGAGCTACCGACGATGAAATTGAGCCAGAAATAGCTCAACGGAAAGATTAGATTGAGGAGAAAAAGACAAAATAATATCAGTCAGCGCATGAGAGCCAAAAACGCCCAGAAAAACACAATAAATTCATAAAATGACACGACAAGCAGAGTTAATAATAAATTTAAATAGATATCATTGGTAAACTTTCATAGGGCGAATGTAACCACCCGAGATTTTCTTAAGCTCTCATTTGTTATTCCTACATCTACATTTTCGAAATTCCAGAAAAATTTGAAATGTGAAAAAGACAAAATTAGGGAAAAATTAAACGAATGGTCATGAGAACTGAAGAGTCTCTCTCTTCTTCTATAAAAGGGAGCTAGTTGAATGTATAATGACTTTTTCCCTTTGTAACAAAGGATGGTAATATTACTTCTAAGGAATAAAGAAGAGGAGGATTTTCAGAAATAGGTGGATTTGATGGATGTATTAGAGACTACTCTTGATGCATTTATATTTTGCTTGAGTAGATAGGATTCTATTGTATGAATTTTTTCTGCAATTTGTGTTGTTTACTCAGGCCACCACATGTTTCTTCATGGGTACATAAATGATGTTATAAATGTAGTGTGCAACTATTTGTCTATGCATCTGTAGCACAATTGATTTCATTTACCATTAAAATACACGAATTATTTATGGTTCTGATGGTTATCTTTCTCTATACTCGTTCTCTTAGTTTTTCTCTCGAGATAGGTTAGAATTAGTTAGATTGGATTAGTTAGCTTTTAGCTAGTTTAGCCTTAGAATTAGTTAGAAATATTTGGGGGGGAGTTCATTGTTTTTCCCCTTTTTATTCTTTTAATTCTGAGCGACAGCAAGGCCCATAAACTCACGGGAAATGCTACTCCAAACGAGAGTAGGTCTGATTGGGACCTTCCATCAGGCATTTTCCCTCATCTGATTGAACGGGTTATTCTGGCCTGTCAACATAGTCCCGATACATGTAGCACAACCCGGGATTCCAACCAACCACTTGACTCAAGCTGGAACAAAGTTTTTCCCTATACCTTCATTGCATACTTGGCATCATCACTAAGCTCCACATGGATGCCTGGGTCCTTGTTTGCCAGATTGTTGAACAAATCAATGCTCCTGTCATTTTTCTTCCCACTGAGAATAGAAAAATATAGCCAACGCTTGTATCCCAACAACTCTGCCCCTATTGTATGACCTTGTAATGGTGACCTGTACGAACTGTACACATCCCGAATTTCCTTCTTTGTACGACCCTATCCTATGGCTGTACTTGCTTTTTATACTACCTAGATCTATCCTTGCTACAAAATATGTCTATTGTTGTCACCTTTCTTCTCTTCTCCTTTGGACTGATCACTGGATGAAGCTCCTTTATCACCCTTACCCTTAAGTGAAGCACTTGACCTAATAACTGGATAACCTAGTGCTCCCTAGCCTAGCGCACCTCCTGGTACTGTCAACAAGCCAAGACATCAAGTTTTAGTTTTTTGGTCAAAATCTAAGGTTGACCAGTAAAAAATAAAAATGAAAGGCATTTATGAAGAAAGAAGACCTAGCATGAAGAAAGTGTATGATGTGCCCAAGAGATATCTACTGAAAGGAACATTATGAGGTTTAACAATCCTCTAGCAGCTAAACCTATAGTCTAGCAAAGTCATTCTAAGGTTTACAGTCACAACTGGGTAACAAAGGTATGTACCTATACATGTTCTTTTAGTTTGTATCATTAGCATGAGTGTGTTTGCAAGGAATGTACAAGGGATCCTGTCCAAAGTAGTGATATTGGATTCAATGCATTCAGACGATCAACACACTCTCCAGGTTTGACTTGATGTGTCTCTGGATGTTATGGCATTATGAACTTCTAGTCAAAGTTAAAACTATAAGCTGACTTTAGTCAAGATATTATAAGGTTGAGATCGTATTCTCTAACTCAGTTTTCTATGAATAAATCATATTGTATAAGGGACAGGTCGGAAACGATACTTGTCTAAGAAGAAAATCAATCCAAGTGGAACAATAGCAAGACTCCACACAAGTTATCTCATGAAGGCTGTCATGAAGATGTCTTTCCAGGATTGTAGCAATTGCCTCTATCCTTTCCCTTATTCTTGTTTCGATTTACTATCATAAACATATTGTCTTGGATATTTCTTTTGTTTCTTTTCTTGTTATGGGTAGGTACCCTTGTGAAATATGTTGACAAACCTTTGATGAACAATATTTGTGGAAGCTGTCATGGAAGAAGTCTATAAGGATGACACAACAAATTCCAGATGGGAAACAATCAGAACGGATAGAAACAAACTTAAAGAGACTCAGAGGGAGTCAGACTCGAAGGGATTTAGATGCGGAGGAAGTCAATAATCAAAAGGAAACCGAAACAAGCTTGTGAAACTTTGCAGAAAGAAAAGAGAGATGCATCAGACGAAAGCATGGAATCTCTCAGATAGAAGGAATTGATTGCAAAATTCCAGAAGCATGCAGTCTCCGAATAAAAACAAGGAAGTTCTAGATATTTCTCATTCAAGCATGAATCCTGGATTAAGAGTGAGCTAATCTCCAATGATATGATCCATTGAAGAATATGTGAAGATTATGAAGTATCTTTACATGTTCTTCATTGGAAGTAGCATCCGTGATAAGCAACACATGTTCAACTTGACTCTAGAAGAAGTCTTCTTTGAAAAGAAGCCTTGAATATCCTTGGTTGTCCATCTACATTTATGTTCCTATGACAAAAGGAAGAAGTTAGAACCTTCAAAAAGGAAGGGCATGGAATCTATAGAAGATTCCATGGACTCCAATGTTGAACAAGAAAATGAGGAAGAACATGAAAATTCCAAGAAAGAAAGAAAATCCAGAACAAAAAAAAATGAACTAGTTACAATACCGAAAATCATAATACTACCAACATGATTTGAATCCACCAGAAGTAGTCAAGCAGAAGGAATGGAAGGAAGTTGTGATGAAGAACAATTTGTGCGAGAAATTTTGAAAAAGACTTATAAATGAAAGCATTGATAGATACAAGGCGAGAATCAGGGCTAGAGGGTTCTCCCAGAAGGAGGGAGAAGAATATGATGACAGATTGTTCCAGTAACTAGATATACATCTACCTGAACCATTATATCTCTTGTAGTATCCATGGGTTGGATTTTACATCGGATGGATGTAAAGATTGTTATTCTCAACAGAGTAATTGAAGAAGAATCATATGTAGAGCAACCTCAAGGTTTTGAGGTATACCAGAAAGACACCCATGTATGGAGATAGAAGAAGACCTTGTATGGATTCAAGCAACTTGGTGCAAAGCCTCTCATGTACAACAGAAGTGTGGTGAAAAATTCCTATGACAGAGGAAGTGTATAAAAATTGTTCTTCAAAACTTCAGGATGATGGATTGCAAATCCATGGCAAAATCCTATGATGACAGATCTGAAGAAGTTGAGAGACTCCGATCTAGTAAACTCGTCCTGGCATCAACAATTGATTGGATCGTTAATGTATTTGGTGAATACTCAGCCGGGTATTTGATTTGTTGTGAAAATAGTTCCAGGTGGAACCTAGCTATGAGAATTGAATAATTGCAAAGCATGTCTTGAAATATCTTCATGGGACGTTTGAGTTATGATATACAATTGCATGGATATATCGATTCGGATTGGGAAGGTAGTGAAGATGACATAAGAAGTTGTTCTTGGATATGTTTCAATTTGAGATTTTCCACGATATCATAGGCTAGAAGGAAACAAAATAATGTCACACTCAACACTACAGAAGCAAATTATATGGCAGCTTGAAATACTCATACATAAGCAATGTGGCTTCAAAAGCATATTTTTGGATTATTTGATTAGGTACAAGATTCGACTATGATATATTGTGATAACTTGAGCTATGAGAAGATTTCAGAGAACCTCGTGAAAAGTTGAATTACATTGAGATCTTGCAATACTCTATTCATTATAAAGTCTAGAAGGGAGAAGTAATTCTACAAGATATCTCCACAGATGAGCAGATAGAACATATTTTGGTAAAGCCTCTGTCCAAGATGAAAAGTTTGCATACTTAAGGGATAAAATGGAACTCGTGGAGATGACTTCCTTATTGGAAAGGGAATTGATTACGGCCTAGGTTGCGAGGGAGCACTGATATGTTATTGATATATGGGTAGTCATTTTCCAGTTTTGAAACTGGTCTAGGTTTGGCAGTCACTTTCTAGTCTGGAAAGTGGTCCAATATTTCTGATGGACGGTCATTTTCCAGTTCAGAAAATGGTTTAGAAAGGATAGTCATTTTCGTAATGAATATGGTCTCATAGATTGTTTATGTACCATAGACAGTGATTCCCCGTGTGGCTAGTGTGGGGGAATGGTCTAGGATAATCATTCTCCTTGGCAATCACTCTGAGAAGTGGTCAAGCAGAATGGTTCGCCTCTCCGGGCAGTCATTCTTTCGAAGTTCACAGTTGTGAGTAGTTTTGAAGAATGGTCCGATGTAGGAGGTTGGTGCAAGACAATCATTTCCATAGGAAATGGTCTGGACAATCATTTCCATAGGAAATGATCTGGACAATCATTCCCTAGGGCAGATTCATTCTCCCTGGGTTGCAATGTGAATCATGCCGGAAGAATGACCTAGTTAAGTTGAATGGTATAGGTTCAACAATCAGAAACAATTATTCTTCTATGCTTGGGAAGAATAGTCCAGAAAACCCATGGCTGATGTTTAACTTTCCGAGGGAAGATGCTTTTCCAAATATCATAGATGTGAGTGGAAGAATGTCCGAGATGACTCAATTTGTATCATGCCATTGTTGATGTAGGTTGATATCGAATGATATAATTGTTGTGGAGACTGTATGTCTCTGGACAATAGATGTATGCTACTGTGGTGGATATGTTCCACTGGTAGTGACTGTGTGTCATTGGTTGGTAGTTGTGTGCTACTAGGAGTGGTTGTATACCATTGGACAGTAATTGTGTAATACTATGGATCGACACAATTGTTTTCTATTGGATGGAAATATAGTAGTAGTATGCTACTATATGATTTTCATGGAGACTACCACTAGTGTTGGAGATGATTTCCAGCTAGATCGATAGTTAGTGTGTTGGTGGACATACATTCTCCCAGTGGAAAATGGTCCAGGTTGAAATATTGCTGACGTATCATGGACTGGTATTTTCCTAATGCAAAGATTGTGGCCCGATTAGGAAAATGGCTCAGGAATGATATTCTCCTAAGGAACAGTTATTGGCCTAATCAGGTTGAATAATCCACCCCCTAAGGACATGACATCCTGATTAGGGTGGTTGATACGTGATCCGATATTTTCAAAGGCATATGGGTAGAGATTGATCTCTATGGTACATATGACCCATAAGAAAATATTCTGAGACTAACATTCCTATAGGAATGGTCTCTGTAGCCCATGACATGGATTTCGACATATGGGAGTACAAACATTCTTCTAGGACGTAGGTCCAGATTAGAAGAATGGTCCTTGTAGCTCATTGCGGGGATTTCAACATCTGTTTGGACAACTATTCTTCTAGGACATATGTCTGGATTAGAAGAATGGTCCCTATATCATATGTTGAGTGGGTGACTCATGCGAGACACTATGTTGAGTACGTTGAGTTCAACACATGAATTATTCAGCATCATTCCTGATTACTTAGATAGAGTATTGCCTCGAGAGATGATGCAAATGATGATGTATGTTGTTTCCAGGATGCTATCAGACGATATTGATAGTGATGATGATGCTCGTGACTTGATCTATGTGATCATGAGATAACCTGTGTGACTATGATGATGCTACCGATATAATGGTCTGTGTGTGCTCTAGACCATTACTGTTAATACCTCCCTATCTAGGATGGAGTTTTAATTTTACGGTAGCTATGGGAGGTATTAACCTCCACGTGTAACCTTTGACTAGAATGGAATATTCCAGAAGCAAGAGAAACCTTAAAATGTTGGATAATAACCCTAGAAGACAAGTCGACTCAAGAGAATAATTAATATTAAGTTATTTTCCTCTAGGAAGAGAAGTCGACCCAGTTAAGTGACTTGGAGTAGTATAAATAGAGGGCACTAGAGCTCATTTGGACTCAATCACTCTCATGACCTCATAAGGAGTAGAGGTGTGCATGACTAGAGGAGAGTTGCAGCTGCTGTAGTGGTGACTTGGTCTTTGGCTATGGTTTGGACTTTCTCTTTGGTTATGGTTTGGACTTTATGCTTTTGTTATGGTTTGGACTTTTTGCTTGGTACGTTAGCTTTGGAGAGAGGTACACTACCTTGGTTGGATATTGGTTCTAGGGTTTGCTTCCAGAATTATTCTGTTTGTCAAGGTTAAGGTGCTCGGGGGTGGCCTTTGTGTCTATGGTTGGCTGACAATATTGATATATTTTCTATGGTGAAAACGAGCACATCTCTTTTATTCTAACAGATAAATTATTTTCTAGTGATTCCCTTGTTGTAAATCAAATTAGCAGCTCGTAAAACAAAATACACTTGCTGGAATAATCAACTCAAATAAATAGTTGAAGAAATATTGAAAACCAAATCTCATACACAATACACAAATATATTATTCCCTTCAAATCATCTTATCATTAGAATAATATAAAATCTTACAAGGGCTCTTTTACCGGGAAAATGACCCACTAAGAAATACAAAAAACTATAGACAACACCTGCAAACCCTAGCAACTCATCTATGTTTGTACGATATCGTACATTCACTTTTCTAGATATGTATGTGATTGTCCCCATTGTAGCCCACATATGTATGTGCTTTACTACATTGTAGCTCACGTACATACCCACCCTAATTGATTTGTGAAGCATGTACAACTCTGCTCAGTTGTTGTGGCTTTGATATACTAGATATTCTTGTGACTGCCCCTATTCTCTCTTCTCTCTTACTTGTACTGATCTCTATATGAAATTTATCCTCCACCTATCCGAGGTCTCCTTGAGAAAAAGTCCTTATTCTCTCTCTCTCTCTCTCTCTCTCTCTCTCTCTCTCTGATATGATCATAAAAGTATCTCCACCTTCACCCTAGCCTTGCTTTTATAATATTGAATTATGACCTAACCCTAATCTCCAAATTGATTGACAATTGAGATTAAATCTCACCTCACTTGAGATCAATGGCTAAGGTTTAATTCAATAATGTTAATAACTTTGGTATTTCTTTAAATAAAACTCAACTAATTAATAAAAGCACTTTACTTTAATAATTCCTTTAATTAAAGTAAATTACTATGGTAAAAGGAATTGGAGAAATTTCACATGTCTAGACACTTAGACACGTGCGGAAGTACCTGTCCAATGCTACAAACATCAACAAAACTAACCAATCTATTATCTTAAGCAATGATTCCAACCATAATCCTCTATGGATAGATGAGGACCTTGATTTTTCTAGCAATTGATACGAAAGAAACTCTAAAGACTTGGTCATGAATTTGTTCAAGTTTGAGTTGATCAAGTTATGCAACTCTCACAATCTAATAATTTTTAATGGTCTTATGAAGTAGTCATAATCCAATTGAATGAATTGTATTGTTGGGCTTGGAAGCAATGTTGTATATTATGTGATATATGATATCCTCATTTACAACTAGATAGTAAATTGTGACATCTTAAACAACCATGAGCCTATCTTAAATCATAGACCTTTAATCCTAACTCTAAACTTTGTCATACACTAAATCCCCATAGAAGAGAATTGTGATAACCAAAAACACTTGATCTTCAACAAAAATAAAGCTGATTTTTTTTCTGAAGGATTTAAATAATGAATTAAATCTCCTATGAACTTAGGACAATATTAAAGACATCTATTGCAATTTTACGATGACCTTCTCTACTTCCATTAACAAGTTTTATATCAAGGTGTTTCGTAAAAAGGAAAATAGAACAACAAATCCTTGGTATGATAAAGAGTGTAAGATTGCTAGAAAAACCATTAGGGATGCTTCTAATGAGTCCCTAAAATCTGATGTAGAAATCCCTAATTAAAAGAAAAAAATACTATATAAACAAAAAACAAGAGAAA
>ML790269.1:1202743-1228033 GCA_009831015.1 Picea engelmannii | reverse complement strand
GAGAAAGGGCCAAAAAGCTTCCCTAAGGTAGAAGTTTAGTGAATATTAAAGATAAAACATTATATGATGATGATTAACATCCAATGAGACTGAATTTGATCTATCAAACCTTAAGACATGCCATATAGTAGATTTAGAAGCTAGATAATGAACCAAAGTTTTAACATATTTTTTACTTATTTTGATTGAAATTAGTTAATTAGGCAGGGACTAATAACTATAAGACATGACATATAGTAGATTTACAAGCTAGATAATGAACCAAAGTTTTGACATGTTTTTTACTTATTTTGATTAAAGTAGTTAGTTAGGAAATGACTAATAACTATAAACAGGAAAAATTGAAAAGTAACAAACAATGATATCATTGTGATAAGTCTTTATGTCAAGGATAATCAGTGGTCAGACTTTGTTCCTCTTCGCATCCCAAGTTGGGCACATATATCAGACACTGTGAAACTATTTATACACAGGGAAAAGTAAAATTCTCTCTATGTCATTAAGTCCCCGATTTCGAAAATTTAACCTAAAATACATTTCTACATGATAAAGAGTTTGTAAGTCTGTAAATTCATCTCTTCCAACATGCTAGGTTCTACAAGGGAGAGGTTAATTTCCATTCAGCAGATTGAATTTGCTTATATTCTTGCCACCATGTTATGAAACTGCTTCCTTTTCAGAAAACATCTGAAGAAATGTAATGCCAGAGCAAATATGCTCTCACAAAGCTCTCTATACCACTCCAGCGCTGCCATTCTAGATTGCGCTTTGCTTAATTTAAAAGCCAACTGAAAAGTATTTGTGTTATGTTTGTTTTCAATTTCTCAGGCTTTTCGTAGGGCAGTCCGAGCAGGATCATTTTACATGAACTAACATCACTAATTCAAAAATACATTTAAAAATAATCCCAAGTAAAGATAAAGAGAGTGGTACTATAATTTCTAATACCAAATCTTACACCACTAGCAAACCTGGTATATATGAACTTCCAAACTAGTTGAAAGGATGACCTTATGTTCTTAGCAAAGAATAAGAATGAAATAACTAACAAGCAGTTCAATTTTTATTTCCTTTGTTCATTGTGGAAAGTTTAAAAAGTCGGATTATAATAAAACTTATTAGATTATTAGTTGAAATCTTATTGCTTTACATCCCTAATCATCTTATTGTTTCACACCACACCAAAACTTAAGAAAACTTCACCCAAAATAAGTTTTTTCTTTAATAAAAAGCATAATCCATTAAACCTAAAAGAAAAGCTCTGTTTTAAGCATTACAGAAGTCCAAAACCTATTCCCAAACCCACCTTAAACCTATTCCCAAAATATTCAATCTCCATCTCTAAAAAAACAAAAAAAAACGAAACTGTAATTATTATTAATCAAAGGAGACTGTAACAGAGCTAAACAGTACTAGTACATCAAATTTGAGTCCCGAGTACTCCAAAATCGGTAAATATGACATAGTCCAACCATAGATTGATCTTATTGGCATAGATCCAGACTTTGAAAATTGGTAAATATGACATATTCCAACCAAAATACAAAGCTTATAAAATACAAAGCTTATGGTTTGCTGCTAACAAAAACTCCCAGTCTCTACATCTACTACTGTAAATTCTATGAAAACTGTCTAATATATAAATAACATAACAAAATTAAAATTAAAAGATATTGTGACTGGTAGCATCATCGGGTCCCTGATCAGGCAGCACTGGTTCCTCTTCACTTATTTCCATGGCTTCAAAAAGCTGTTGGACAGTTGCTTCCTCTACGAGATCTCCTTGCCCAGAATTGTGATTTGAAGCCTCTGAATTAGCATTCATGCTCGATTGGACAAACGAGTCCGTTAGCTGAGCGTATTCTGTCTCCAGATTAGCAACCCGGGATCCGACTTGCTGAATCTCTGTTGAAGCTGTGCGAATGGCGAACATGTTGCCTTGGATCATCTCCCCATGTTCCTGCAAAATCCTCTTCATTTCCTCGCGTTCCTGCAAAATCCTCTTTATTTCCTCATGTTCCTGCAAAATCCTCTTCATTTCCTCGTGTTCCTGCAAAATCCTCTTCATTTCCTCATGTGCTTGCATCCTCTTCATTTCTTGGAACTGCAAAATCCTCTTCATTTCCTCGTGTTCCTGCAAAATCCTCTTCATTTCTTGGAACTGGAACTGGAAAATCCTCTTCATTTCCTCATGTGCCTGCATCCTCTTCATTTCTTGGAACTGGAACATTTCCTCACGTGCTTGCAAAATCCTCTTCATTTCCTCGTGTTCCTGCAAAATCCTCTGCTGTTCTCGGAAATCCATTGCTTGAACCAATCTTCGTCTTCTCAAAATTTCCTATAAAACCGAAATCTTCACATAAGCATCCGTTCAAAATGGACACAAAATAATTTCAAGTAACTCTTTATCAAAATGCAAAGAAAGCAACCAAATCCTGCACAAACAAAACGATCTTCCAAGTTCAGTCTTACTCTGCCGCCATCCCCATCGTCTGCTGCTGCTGCTGCACGATTTGCTTTGCATGGTGTTGAGATTTATTGAGAGGGCTTTTACTATTGCATGAGGCAGATCAGAATTTTACTATTGCGCGAGAAAGTGTATAGTATGAGTCCTCTCAATAGCTCTCTCTTTTGGCATTAAGAAGAATATGTCATCCATCACCGTTTCTCTTGAGAGCTTTACAGGGCTGGGCTTTTACTATTGCATGAGGCAGATCAGAATTTTACTATTGCGCGAGAAAATGTGTAGTATGATTCCTCTCAATAGCTCTCTCTTTTGGCATTAAGAAGAATATGTCATCCATCACCGTTTCTCTTGAGAGCTTTACAGGGCTGGGCTTTTACTATTGCATGAGGCAGATCGGAATTTTACTATTGCGCGAGAAAATGTGTAGTATGATTCCTCTCAATAGCTCTCTCTTTTGGCATTAAGAAAAATATGTCATCCATTTCTCTTTTGGCATTAAAAAAAATATGTCATCCATCACCGTTTCTTTTTTGGCATTAAAAGAAATATGTCATCCATCACCGTTATCATATGTGAGAGATGCATTTGGTATATATATATATATATATTCCTCATAAAAAGCTTAAATTTTATTTCATTGGTAGATAAAAGAAAATTTACATATTGTAGAAATACATGTGATCATATATTTTGCTGTGTATATTGGTTTTACAAAAAGTGCACCCTTTAGGTGCTAAGAAGACAAAAGTTCTAACCAAAATTCCTCCACAAATAACATCATATGTATAAATACCCTGCAGAAAATTGAGAATCATCATTATGACATAACTGCCATTAAGTTGTTTCAAATATATCAAGTCTGAAAATGACTGCCAGTAAAACGGTGTTGATCTATAAACATAAAAAGTATCTAAAATGTATCAAAGAGTTGCCTTTATGTGGGAACAATTTTCAATAAAAGGCCTATGATAATACTCATAATGAGCTCCATCCTTGACTTCGGAGATCAACCATTGCCCAAAACCCAAATGAAGGCTTGCTTTAGATAACGAATCCTCTTCCATGTTTCACTCCCTATAGATATGTCGCACACAGAGGGTGTTAAAAGTGTTCAGAATCCTGTAAACATCTTCTAATATATGGTGGAGCCATAGGTTGTGACATTTATGATATTTTCTGGCCCAATTGATAATTATCATGGAGTCCCCAAAAATATGGATTGATTTCACCACTTTTTCATTTGCAAAGAGTAGAAGAAGTTTTAATGACATTAGCTCAGCATAGTTAATTGAGCCTTGGCCAAGACCCAATTTTATCTTGAAGTGATGAGAGTTAAAAAGGTAGAGGATTGCCCCTCCTCCATAGGATTGATTATTATCCTGCGATGCTCCATAAAAAAAATCCCATGGCCTAGAGTGATCAAACTGATAGTCTTGCACATCTCTTATATGACCCAACTCTTTTTCTTGAGGAAAATGAGAAAAAATACTAAAACCTTAGGCTGCAACTATATCTGGTGTAGTGGTTTTTTTTTTCTTGAAATTGTTGAAATATTGTAACTTCGAAGAATATTCTAATTAAATTTGAGTTATTATCTTATAGATCGAATCCCCTTTTGCGGATTGATCATGTCGGGTCTTGTATAAGATCAAATCCCTTTTTGTGGATTGGTCAAACCATATTTAGATGGTGGTATTTGTAAAGTTTGCCCCTAATGTTTATAAAGTGGTTTTAACCACTTCTAGAAGAAGTCGGTCGTGTTAGCACATAATCATGTAGAGGGTGCTCTCCTGAAAGAAGCGTTCCCTTGAGCAAAGAAAGAGATTCATAAAACCCATTTTTCCAAAGTTTAGAAGATGGGCGCGTCATTTTAATGAGCAGGTAGTTTTGGACAGCCAAGATCTGCCCGCCTAGATCTGCGGCTGAGTTTTCATTCCGGAGCCCCCTCGCCATTCTGCCTTTAATGGGGGGGGGTCCGGAATTGGCCGTGCATCTCTCAAACGGTCGAGATTGAGGCGCCTAGATCGATGACGCTCAAGCGATTCCAGACCCCCTCTGTCATTATGCCTTTAATAGGGGGGGAGGGGGGCGGGGAGGGTTTGGAATGGTGTGGTATTGACGTGGGGCCCCCTTCCTGTTGTGTCGCCTTCTCTACCATTTCCTCCCCTGCCATATGTTCTCCACTTGACCGCGTGACAGGGCCCATTCCCTTTGGCCCCTCCTCGTCCTCCGACATCTGTCCCGCTCCCTTCCACATCAGCCTCCCATAAATAATGTGTCCCCCATTACCATTATATCCCGTCACCTTCGCCCCTTCTCCTTGCCATGTGTCTCACCCCTGTTGTTTTCGTGGTCACTCCCTTTCCCCATTCCACATCAAGCACGCCAGATCCTCCATGACCTATCCATTAGACTGTTCGGTTGATCCAGGTGGTGCCATGAGAAGACCTCCACATCCCAGAGGGCAGAGTTGACCCGGATTGTTCTTGATCCCAAGAAAGCAGTTATTGAAGTTGTTGGAGGTGGTTAGACATCGTCTCCCCCATAAATGGAAAGTCCGGCAAAGGATTAAAAACATGTCGATTCATATGTAGGACAGTCAGGAGTCTGATTGCGTATGTCATAGGTGCACGATCGTCCAGAGTCTGCATGCGCAGACTGCCAGAAGACATGCAGACGCATTGTTTTTAATGCAATGTCTCATTTTCGCTGTTGTTGTTATGTTTTGAGTATATGTAGGTGTTTTTTCCATTTTGTAATATATCGATGGTTGAGCTAGGCTCCTGATTGTAAATTTTTAATGAAGCACTGGTTGCTCTGGTTATGTATTAGCACTTGAGACTTCTTGCCTTATGAATGTCAGCTTCTTTCCGTCTCTTTGTTTACACTGTGTTAGAACAACTTGGAATTGGAGGATCTAGTCGAGTTGTGCTGTTATAGGATGATGTAGGTTGGATCACTGTTATAGTTGCATGATCTCTAATCAGTTATTGTATTTTCTCAATGCTGAATGATTTGGAATTGGAGGATCCAGTCAAGTCACCCTTCAGTTCTTTGAAGCTCAGAACTAAGAGGATCTTGTATTCTGAGTTTTTCTTCCTCAAGCTGTTGAAAGGCCTAATGCCCGAAGCAGTCTTGCTCACTCATCTCACCAAGTCTTCCACCTGCTCATTTTACAATCAACTCACTAACAGACGTTAGATCAAGACCTCCTTTGTTCTTTACATACTAGGCCTGGTCCCTGAGTTAGAGTGATACCTTCCTGGGTCTCTACCCATTTGATCACCCATTAAATTTATTTGTGACATCAACTGATGGGCATTGGGCTCTACTCTTGCCGCAATCCAGGAGTGACTTCTAACGCTAACATTTCTGGCGCCGTTGCCGGGGACGAGGTTGAATATTTTCCTCAGGATTGAACAACAACGATTAACTGATTCTAAAGGTGCATCAAATATCAAAACTATCAAGATTGCTACTGTGCACCTGGCGACTCCACTAACGCGACTCCGTTGGGCGACCCCACTGGTTCCAACCCATAAGCAACTCCATTGTTTCAGCCGTGGCTTCTAGAGGCAGACACACAAGGTCTACTCCTTAGTTGTCGTTGGCGTCACCTGAAGCTGACCCAGAGAAGATTATCAAAAAGGGAAAGTCCTCTAAAGGCGGTACTTCTACTGCTAAAACATGTATTTCTTGTGATTTTCATGATTTTGTAGAAACTCCAACCTCTTCATTTCATCATGTTTTATTATCTTCTATTAGAGTTTCTCGTAGCCTAAATTTCGAGAGTGTTCCTGCTGGATTTTCTCCTCCTGGTCTCGAATTATTAGGAGAAACTCTTGTCACTCCCCTTTCCCCTGAGGTGGTACCCTGGTTCAGACCCAGTGCCTCTGAACATTCTCCTACCCCGGGTTTTACCACCCCTCCTCCTGTTATTACTATTGTTGAGGGAAGGGAAATTTCTGTGCTTTTGAGCCCACAAGCCTGTTCTCTAGATTTGATGCAGTGCCCCTCCCATTCTGTAAGCTCAGCTCCAGTCTTTCCGCTTCAAACTTCATCCCCTCCTAGTTCCCCCACATCTATTGTTCCTATGGATGGTGCTAATCCTCTCCTAAATAGAATGGATGCCATAGTAGCTGACAGATATGCTCCCTTAATCCTACCTCAACCTGTGAATCCTCTCCCTCCTAGAGATTACCTGAAATATATTCCCAAGTTCACGGGGGAAGAGGACATAACTACGGAAGAGCACCTGGCCGCTTTCTACAGTTATGTAGACAACCTGAACATTGAAAATGAAGATGTCTGGATGAGAGTTTTCGTCTAGAGGCTGGACGGTGAGGTGAGGAAATGGTTTAGGAGATTGCCCCCCAGATCTATTGTTGGGATTGAATCTCTAGATAGTGCTTTCCTGAGGCATTGGGGAGATAAGAAGGATTTCATGTATTACATGAAAAAATTCGGGTCTTTGAAGAAAATGGAAGGAGAGTCTGTCTCGGACTTCTCCAAAAGATTCAATAAGATGTATAATAAGATCCTTGCTGAGATAAAGTCCACAGAAGCCTCTGCCAAAATTTCTTATGCTAGTGCATTCGACCTTGACTTTTGTCTTCTATTGAGAGAGAGAAGAGCCACCTCCCTAGTTCAAATGCAAGATGTGGCCATAGAGGTGGAATCTAATGTATTGGTAGTTGACAGACTGAGGAATAAGACTGATGCAAACAGGAGAAAGAGAAGATCTGAAGCCTCAACTTCTAGCACCTCTGTGCCTCACCCTCAAGTGGATGAATTGACCAAGATAGTGAAGTCTTTGTCTGCAGAGATGGAGAAAATGAAGGTAGAGGGGAAGCAAACATACATAAATCCTCAAAATGCCAAAAACAAAGGAAACTTCAGGAGACCAGACAATATTTCTCCCCTGACTATACAAAGAGATAAGAGAGGAAGAGATAGAGAAGATCAGAAAATTCAGGCCCCTCTTCAAAATAATTTTGTGGCTGATGAGGAAGAAGGGGAAACAAACGAGCTTGATCCTGAAATTCACTACTTTGGAGAAACCCTTCCTTTTCCTCATCTCACTCAACCAACATACAAGGAATCTCTCATGGACAGTCAGCTAAATGAACTTAGCAAGGAAGACAAGGCTAGCAGCAGCCAAAGCAGGTATAACCTGAGATCCAAGAAAAAGCTAGGAGCACCTGAAGTTCCTGAGCAGCTCACTAGAACAGAGAAACCTGCTAATGAAGTAGCAGAAAACAATGAAGGTACGGAGGCCCAACCCCTCTCTCCTATAGTCCAGAGTCATGTTCCTGAAGTAAGGGAAATCCCAAAGATTACATCTTCTTTTAACTTTGAGCATGAAATTCAAAAAATTAGAATCCCTGTGCCCCTATCTGAACTGATCAAACATGAACCGTTCAAAAAACGTATTTTCAAGCTATTACAGGTTGAAGCCTCATGCCTTCCCACAGACTCCATCAATTAGCAAGATGAAAAGCCTGCGGTCATTCTAGGTCCTATGGTAGAAGACAGGAATGATTCATCCCCTCCTTTCTACACATCCTTGAACATACATGACAAGGTACTGCACAATTGTTTGATGGATTCAGGGGCTTCTCACAACCTTATGCCCAAAAATGTCATGGAAGAATTATGACTAGAAGTCACCAGAGCCTATCATGACCTCTATTCCTTTGACTCCAGGAAAGTTTAATGCCTAGGAGTCATCAAAGACCTGGTCGTGACCTTGTTTCAATTGCCCATGAAAAGTGTGGTCATGGACATTGGAGTGGTTGATGTCTCCCCCAAGTTTGGTATGTTGTTATCAAGATCTTAGATAAAAAGACTGGGGGGAACTTTGCAAATGGACCTAACCTATGCTACTATTCCAGTGTTAGGAGGGGAACATAGGAGACTATACAGAGAAGCCCAGCTGGCCTATATAATCAGTGACGAAGCCAATCCTACCAACCATCCTATCTTTGCTCTTGATACTGATTTAGGTTCCAGTCTAGTACAACTCACTAATGCTCTCGAGCCTCTTCTAAAGCTCAGAAAACAACCCACCACTTCTCATGAATTTTCTTCCCCCATCACCTCCGTCTGGAAAACGTTTTTTGATGGAGCCTCTTCCAGGGAAGGTGCAGGTGTTGGAATATTTTTTGTGTCACCTGCTCAGGAAACTGTATCTCTGTCATACAAGCTAGAGTTTGAAGCAACAAACAATGTGGCAGAATATGAAGCTCTTGTTCTAGGATTAAGAGCTGCAAAGGGAATGGGAATTCAAGAGGTAGTAGTGTTTGGGGATGCAGAATTGATAGTCCAACAGATTAGAAATGCTTATCAGGCCAAGCACCCTCGACTCAGGAGTTACAGAAATGAGGTATGGGACCTAATCGACAGTTTCTTCTCAGCATTTAATATTTCCTTCGTTCCAAGAGAGAAGAACACAGTGGCATATTCCTTGGCTACATCAACAAGCAATTTCAAAGTGCCCTTGCCACCTAAATTCAGATACGATGTAGAAGTAAAATACAGGCCCTCCATACCTGACAATGTCAAACATTGGAAGGTGTTCGAGGATGATCTTGAGATCAAAAGATTCTTAGAGACTGTGGAAGAATTTTCAGAGATACATATTGACCAAGACTATGTTTTTGAAGAAAAGCTTGATGGTGGTAATTTTCTGAGTAAGATTGCAGAGCATGACATTGTACAGCTGCCCAACAATCATATTCCAAGGGGACTGGTTCCTTTGGAAAGGCTTTTTGATAGGAATGATGTGGCATTAAAAGGGAAAATCTCAGAGGATGATGCTGATACAACTCAGTGCAACATTGACACCGAAAAATGAACCCAAGTTTGTCAGATTGTCAAGGAGTCTGACAAAGGAACAAAGGGATGAATACACTGAACTATTGAGGGAGTTTGTTGATGTTTCGCCTGGACCTATGAAGATCTCAAAACTTATGACACTTCTGTCATTGAGCATAAAATCTCATTGAAAAAGGAGGCAAAGCCATTTAGGCAGAAGCTAAGACAGATCAATCCTATGTTGCTGCCTATCATGGAGAGAGAAGTGAAGAAGCTGCTACATGCCCAGATCATCATACCATTGAGATATTCAGAGTGGGTGGCCAACTTGGTCCCTGTAAGGAAGAAAGATGGAGAAATTAGACTCTGTGGATTTTAGAATCCTGAACAGGAGCTCATGGAAGGACAATTACCCCTTACCAAAGATGGAACATATATTGCAGAGGGTAACAGGAGCATCTAGGATTTCCATGATTGATGGCTTCTCTGGCTACAATCAAATCTCTGTTCTACCTGAGGACAGGGAAAAGATGGCATTTACCACTCCATGGGGCACATTCATGTATGCTAAAATGCCTTTTGGGTTGATGAATGCAGGGGCAACGTTTCAACGTGCCATGGACATAGCTTTTATTGGGGAAAAGGATAAGTTTGTGGTCATCTATCTAGATGACATAATAGTCTTTTTCAAATTTGATAAAGAACATTGTGGTCATATCAGGGAAGTTTTTCTGAAATGCAGGAGTTTTGGCCATTCATTGAATCCCAAAAAATCTCTGTTCGCCATGAAGGAGGGAAAGTTACTGGGCCACATAGTATCAGCAGAAGGAGTCAAAATTGATCCCAGCAGAGTTGAAGCAATCCAAGCATTGGCAATCCCAAGATCCAGGAAAGAAGTCCAGTCTTTCCTTGGTAAGATTAATTTTCTAAGGAGGTTTGTTTCTAACTTTGTTGAGATGGTAAAGCTTATAACAACTATGTTGAGAAAGGAAAATGAAGTGAGGTGGACCTCTAAAGCTTGAAATTCCTTTGAGCAGATAAAGAGGGCCTTGACAAAATCGCCTGTGCTTATCAGTCCCGATTACTCAAAGGATTTCCTTATTTTCTCCTTTGCCTCATCTGACATGGTGGCTGTTGTTTTATTACAGACAAATGATGCCGAGCAAGAGCAACCTATTGCCTATTTTAGCAGATCTCTAAGGGATGCCGAGGTCAGGTACGACATTATGGAGAAGCAGGCCTATGCCCTGGTAAAGGCTCTCAAAGCTTTTAGAACCTATGTCCTGCAGTCAAAGATCATTGCCTATGTCCCCTCGGTCGTTGTTAAGGACATTCTTATCCATCTTGATATGGACGAGAGGAGGAGTAAGCGGATAGCCAAGATCCTTGAGTTTGACTTGGAAATAAGGCCTATCAAATTAATCAAAGGTCAAGGTTTAGCCAAGCTGTTGGTTGAAGCAAATTGCAAAGTTTTGGGGGTAGGTTTCATCAATGAATGCTCGGGAAATCAGCAGGATCAGCTGTCTGATGTAGACCCTCAAGCAGAGCCCCCATTGGCTCGATGTCCTTGGTATAAGGATGTCATATATTTTCTGCAAGAGTTGCGGCCTCCAGATGGCCTGCAAAGAAACAAGGCAAGAGCTCTGAAGCTCAAAGCAGTTAGATACTGCCTTCTCAATCAAGTTTTATATTGGAAAGACCCCCTGGAGGTGCTTTTGAAATGTATGAATCCACAAGAGGCTGACAGGATCATTGTTGAATTTCATAGTAGCCTATGTGGAGGGCATCATTTCTGGAAGACCACAGCCTACAAAATCCTCAGGGTTGGGTACTACTGGCCCACCTTATTCACTGACGTATGAAAAAATGTTAGAGTCTGCATCAAATGCCGAAGATTTTCAAGAAAGAAACAACTTAAATATCTGCCTTTAAAGCCTGTAGTTGTTTCAGGACCTTTCCAACAATGGGGCCTAGATTTTATTGGAGAAATCCACCTTGCTTCCAGTGGGCAGTACAGATGGATCCTAACTGCCATGGATTTCTTTACTAAGTGGATAGAATCTATTCCCACCAGGAGTGATTCCCACAATGTAATCATTAGATTCCTGGAAGACCTCATCACAAGATTCGGCTGCCCAAGCAAGATTGTCACTGATAACGCAACCTCTTTCAAGGCTGAGTCGTTAGCCAAGTTTTGTGAGCAATTCAGGATCAAACTGATTCACTCCACCCCATACTATCCCCAGGGAAATGGTTTAGCAGAGTCCTCCAACAAAAGCCTGATAAGGATCATCAAGAGACTATTGGAGGACAACAAAAAGGCCTGGGATTCAAAATTGAAATTCTCTCTATGGGTCGATCGGGTGACCGCAAAGAGATCTATAGGCATCTCCCCTTTCCAATTGGTTTATGGAGCATAAGTTGTTTTCCCTTCTCAGCTAGCCATTCCTGTAGCAAAATTCTTCCAGGATTATCAAGAAGATTCTGATGATATGATCAGAAGAATTCATCAACTGGTAGAGGTCCAACAAGCCAGAGAGTAGGTAATGAACAAAATTCAGGACTGTCAGCGGAAGATCAAGCAGGCTTTTGACAAAAAAGCCAAGAAGGAAGAGTTTCAGATAGGAGACCTGTTATTGAAATGGGATGCTCCTAAACAAGACAAGGGAAAACATGGCAAATTTGAAGCCCTATGGGTTGGGCCCTTCAAAATCTCTGAAGTATTTTCAAATAATATCTACAATTTGCGAGATTTGAGGGATCAAGAAGATTTCAATGGCCCTGTGCATGGGCATTTCCTGAAAAGATTTTTTTCTTGAGCCTCACATGGCTCATCTGCTGTTGTATATATTGTTTTTATTTTGTCTTTAAGTTTTAAATAATGACTCCATAGCCCAACAACAAGGCACTAAAGCTACAAAAGAGTTCTTGGCAGCCCACAGGGGGTGTGCCGTCCCCCATGGAGCCTAATGTTAGCACATAATCATGTAGAGGGTTCTCTCCTAAAAGAAGCGTTCCCTTGGGCAAAGAAAGAGATTCGGAAAACCCATTTTTCCAAAGTTTAGAGGATGGGTGCGTCATTTTAATGAGCAGGTAGTTTTAGACAGCGAAGATCTGCCGGCCTAGATCCGCGACTGAGTTTTCATTCCAGAGCCCCCTCGCTACTCTACCTTTAACGGGGGAGGGGTCCGGAATTGGGTGCACATCTCTCAAACAGTCGATATTGAGGCACCTAGATCGACGGTGCTCAAGCGAATCTAGACCCCCTTTGCCATTCTGCCTTTAATAAGGGGGGGGGGTCCAGAATGGTGTGGTATTGACGTGGGCCCCCCTTCCTATCGTGTCACCTTCTCTACTGTTTCCTCCCCTGCCATATGTTCTCCACTTGACCGCGTGATGGGGCCCGTTCCCTTTGGCCCCTCCTCATCCTTCGACATCTGTTTTTCTCCCTTCCACGTCAGCCTCCCATAAATAATGTGTCCCCCATTACCATTATATCCCGTCACCTTCGCCTCTTCTCCTTGCCATGTGTCTCACCCCTGTTGTTTCCATGATCACTCCCTTTCCCCGTTCCACGTTAAGCACGCCAAATCCTCCATGACCTATCCATTAGACCTTTCGGCTGATCCAGGTGGCGCCATGAGAAGACCTCCACGTCCCAGAGGGAAGAGTTGACCCGAATTGTTCCTGATCCCAAGAAAGTAGTTATTGAAGTTGTTGGAGGTGGTTAGACATCGTCTTCTCCATAAATGGAAAGTCCGACAAAGGATTAAAAGCATGTCAATTCATCTGCAGGACAATCAGGACTCTGATTGCGTGTCATAGGTGCACGATCGTCCAGAGTCTTCATGTGCAGACTGCCAGAAGACATGCAGACGCAATGTTTTTAATGCAATGTCTCATTTTCGTTGTTGTTGTTTTGTTTTGAGTATATGTAGGCATTTTTTCCATTTTGTAATCTATTGATGGTTGAGCTAGGCTCCCAATTGTAAAGTTTTAATGAAGCACTGGTTGCTCTGGTTATGTATTGGCACTTGAGACTTCTTGACTTGTGAATGTCAACTTCTTTCCATCTCTTTGTTTACACTGTGTTAGAACAACGCAGAATTGGAGGATCCAGTTGAGTTGCACTGTTATAGGATGATGTAGGTTGGATCACTGTAATAGTTTCATTGTCTCTAATCAGTTCTTGTATTTTCTCAACGCTGAATGATTTGGAATTGGAGGATCCAGTCAAGTCACCCTTCAGTTCCCCGAAGCTCAGAACCAAACGGATCTTGTATTATGAGCTTTTCTTCCTCAAGCTGTTGAAAGGCTTGATGCCCGAAGCAGTCTTGCTCACTCATCTCACCAAGTCTTCCACCTGCTCATTTTACAATCAACTCACTGATGGAAGTTAGATCAAGACCTCCTTTTTTCTTTACATACCAGGCCTGGTCCCTGAGTTAGAGTGATACCTTCCCGGGTCTCTACCCATTTGATCACCCATTAAATTTATTCGTGACATAAACTGATGGGCATTGGGCTCTGCTCCTGCTGCAATCCAGGAGTGACTTCTAACGCTAACAGGTCGTACCAAGTGAAGAGACATAACCTTAGCGCCTCCTCAACTAGTATTTATATGTGAGGATGGTGCCTCACTTACACACTCTCACACTCACTCATTGAGTGTGCATATCTTGAAGGAAGTTGTGGCTGTAGGAGGAAGGAGAAGAGAGGCGCATGGTCAGTATTAGTTTATTCTTGGTTTTTTGGTCTTAGTCTTGGCATTGCATTGGCAATCTATTATTGAGGAAGTTTTTGTTGGGTTTTCTCCCCCATGAGGGTTTCGCAGGATAAAATGTTGCGTACCTTGTGATTGTGTTTCTTTCAGTGATCCTCTTTATGCTGTTGTTTTGGAAATGCATTGAATGCTCATGTAATTTGGAAATAACCTAATAACAATAGTAAAAACTTAACATGGTATCATAACTTGACTGGATAGAGCATATTTCACTGGGTATCTAAAAACGTCATTGTTGTCGTACAAGAAATTTAGGGATTTTTATTGAAGAGGATTTTTTGACCAAAAACTATCTAGGGAAGTGTGCCCTACCCTGGCACATCTTTTGGAAGCTTGAGCGAACTTTTTCAGTGGGCAGATTCTCTGAAAAGTCAAACACTAGTTTTGACTGATACCAGAAAACCAGAGAACTAGAACCAGTACTAGAAGTACCAGTCCATAATCGTGCAGGTCAAGTTTCAAGGGGTAAAACTTGGAATTTTCTGAAACAACCAGCTCTAGAAAAATCGCCTCAACCTAACGCATCTCTTGGTAAGCTCAGTTTCAATTTTTGAGCACTTTCATTTACGGGTCATTTTCTTAGCTCCAGGTCAAGATGTCTACAAGCACCAAGCTTGTTGACAAGTTAGAAGGTGTGGAAAATTTGTGTGCCTGGAAGTACATAATTGGACTCATTCTTGAAGAGAATGACCTTACAAAATTCATAAAAGAAAATGTACCGGAACCCAAAGAAGAAGCAGACAAAGAGAAGTACAAGAAGGATATGATTAAGGCCAAAAGAATAATTGCAAATTCCATTAAAGACCACTTAATCCCTCAAGTGTCTTCTAAGAATACTCCAAAGTATATGTTTGATGCCCTAACTAGAATGTATGAAGGAAATAACATCAACCAGAAGATGAATTTGAGGTAACTCAAACATGCTCCCCACACATGGAGTCACGGTCAACCATGGATGATTTTAGGGGCTAAATTTCGCTCATGGGCTAATTTTTCATGGTTTTTGCAAAAACGAGATTCACTATTTTAAAAATGATTCGCCCAAATTCTATAGGATAAAATTATTTTAACTTAAAAATCGCCAAAATTTTATAAAAACTATATAAAATCCTTAGATATTTGAATATTTTTACAAAAATATCGCCAAACATTTAAAGTTGGCATATGAAGGATTAATAAGATTCACCAAGGTTTCTACATTTTGAAATAATTTTTCATCCTTAAAATCATCCCCGCGGTCAACTATTTTTAACGTAGTTGTTCCATTTGTTTTCCAACATTCAATTCATTAAAAGTTTGCCTTACACATGTGTCAAATAAAGGAGGACAATTGGGCAAGTCAAATCTTTGCCCAACAGTCATCAAATAATTAATTACAACAATCAAAATTCCAAATTCGGATTTGCCATGAAAGGCAAATAATTTCCAAAACCGAATTTTCCAAAAACGAAAATTTATTTCAAAGTTTACTTAGATTTTAATATTCTAAAATTTGAGAATATTAAAATAAAAACAATCCCTCTAATTATATGACCATTATGATTATCTCTCTTTTAGCCAAGTTATATGGAATTATTCTAGAAAAGAAGATTAACATATGAATAGAAAGAGATAGAAAAAGAGCTAAACGCCAAGCCAGATTCGAGAGTTATCATTCACTTGTGGACCACCTTACTATGCATAAGGTCATTGTAACAAAGTATTGACATAATAAAATCAATCTCTTATTTTTCTTTGTTGACTTTAGAAAATCATTTGACACAATGCCCAGAACTAACCTCTAAAATAGATTAGAAGAGCTAAAAGTCCCTTTCAAGTTGAGAGCCACTGCAATAAGTCTATACAAATATGTTATTGTCAAGTTTAGGAACATTGAGAGTTGGTCAAAATAAATTAATTATAATATAGGATTTAAGCATTGTTATCCCCTTTTCCCTAGCCTTGTTGGCATATACATTGACAAGTTAGAGGGTTGCTTGGAAGAAGCAGGATGTATGTCATAGTTTCAGGACTAAAGTTCCATAATATAGTTCCTTCATGTGTAAGGGATTTGAATGTCTTTGAATTGACCCAAAGCCTTGAATTTTTCAAAATAAATGTAGGATCAAGTGGCACTTGCACCTTTTGTTTCATCAAATTCCAATAAGAATGGAATTTTCAAGGCCATTTTGGATAATCCTCATCCTATGTAGTGGTGAGGCCACACCTCTTCCATAATTCTATTTTCTAGATCAATGAACACCACAAATATTTCATACCTAACCAAGAAGTGGGCTCAAAAGTGAGTTGATAAAAATTCAGAAGCAAAATCGAAAGTTTCCACAACAATTAATTAGAGAAACTATTTCCTCGCATTCATAGAAGAAACTACTAACCTTGGCCTATTCAAGCTTCTCATATCCATCAGACTGCTAAAGATGAACTCCACTCCATTTTTAGTTGAAAGGTAGGGATTTCACAAGTAATGAGCCCAATAGTCCTTATAAAGTTGTTACGTACCTATACCAGATCTGCAAATATAATTCAATAATACCAAGAATAAACCATAAACCATTCACCATAACATGAACACAAGAAATAGAGAAAACCCTTGAGGTAGGGTAACACCATATATTAATCCTTATGGAAGGACAAAACTCCTCAAACAATCCTTGCTTGTACAATCACAATATTCTTCACTATGTTTCATTGCATTGCCTACACTTCTTTATATAGCTCTCTCTATCTCCTAGGAACCTTCTAGAGAGCCTTATCACATTTATTACATCCAACTACCATAGTGGACCTTTATTAATATAGTGGACCTAGTCCACCTTACATTGAATGACCACATTCCCATATCTTAAATGATTTCCACTAATAACACATAACTACATTCCCATTGGGTACCTCCCTAGGTACCCCATATTACCTCCCTAGGTATACTATATTCCATCCCCCTTCACATGTTTCATCCTCAAAACATGAGAAGAAACCATACAATATGACCGACTAAGCAATGTAGCCCACTGGTACCAAGTACGACCATCCATCAATGTAAGGTAGCTAGAGAGGTAGTGGGGGGGGGGGGAGGCAGAGGGCCCATAGTGATAATAGTGGAGGTAATTCAATGTAAAGTGGACTAAATCCACTATATTATTAAATAAGGCCCACTATGGTAGTTATATATAATAAATGGGTAATTAGATATAATAAATGTAAGAGGACTTCTTAGAAGGCTCTACTTCTAGAAGATTCCTCCTCTAGAATGTTCTTAGGTGATGATAGCACTATATAAAGAGATTCAAACAATGTAATGAGATATGAAGAGAATTATTGTATTTGGAGCGGTAGCTCAATAGGAGGATGCCCCCTCAAAGAGGCAAGTGAACAGGAGATGATCCCTTCCATAATAGGATCCATTGTATGGTGTTGTCCTACCTCAAGGGTTTGATATAATAAAGTGGTGTTTTTCTATATTGTTCTTCTATATCTATTGTGATTCTTTTGTATTCAGTATTGGGTTTTTAACAGTGGTATTAGAGAACTTTCCTTGACAGACATTGTGGGCAAATATTTTTTATTTTTGCATATTTTTTTCGGAGAAGAAAAATAGAGCCGCAACATTCCAGAAAATTTCAGTATATTTTTGTGAAAAATTTGTAGAAATAGGTTATGGATCTGAGTTCCTCTCAGAAAAATGCCTAAGTTGAAAAAACAAATCGTCCGAAACAGAGTCTGGGAAGTCAAGATATTGAAGTTTTAAAATCTGCAATTTTTCAGGGTTTTTTCCGCAGACGACGGCGCAATTTTTTTTACTTCTGTAGAATCTGGAGGCTGAATTTGCCCAAATAAATTACAAATCTGAGTTCCTCTCACAATTTCACCCAATTTAAAATTTTTTTTAGCCGAAACGGAGTCTGGAAAGTGAAGTTATGAGCATTTTAAATTCAATAGTTTTTCAAGATTTTTTCGGAAAATGCCGCGATTTTCTGCAGTAACTTATTGTTCTATTTTTGGAGTTTTTTCATGACGGATGTGGGACTGAAGAATTCATAGGGTGCTCAGATGGCTATTTCCTCTCAAACCCTCAAGGGAATTCTTGAAGCATTCAAATCCAAGTTGTATGACACATTGGATGCTAGATTGCATGACCTTGCAAATGGTCTCAATGATAGTTTCCATAGTATTTGAGATTCATTGGATAACATGCAACATATATTTCTTATGGTAGATATCAGAGATGAATATAATCAAGAAATATATCTTTGGTATGATTTTGAGGCCGATTGTGATGATTGGTATATGGATAGTTATCATTTCTGGGATAACAACCACTTTCATATTTTATTTGATGACTCTAATCCACCTTTTGTAGATAGCATCAATGTGACAAATCAAGAGCCAATGATTATTATCAGTGTCCATCCTGCATATTCTATGGTGGTATTATTCCTTCTAGATTCTGCTATGACCCTTCTTCACTATGTGGATGGATATTCTTATTTTGATCCACATGATAAGTGTCAGTCTTTGGAGCATCATTTTGAGTTGGTTATTGGATTCCAAAATCTTCCACGAGGAGTTCACATGAGCACTTGGACATGGGACCCGAGCTTACAATGATGGTTGGACTTCTTCAACATGGTGGCTTTCCTTTCTACATGGGACCTTGGTTCTCCAGTCTTCTTCAACATTATGGTCCGAAATTATCCATGGGACCCTGGTATATGGTTGTACATCAAGTGTTGAGGACAACGCTTTCATAAGGGGGATGGAATGTAAAATAGCTAGAGAGGTAGTGGGGTGGGACCATAGTGATAATAGTGGAGGTCATTCAATGTAAGGTGGACTAAATCCACTATATTATTAAATAAGGCCTACTATGGTAGTTAGATATAATAAATGGTTAATTAGATATAATAAATGTAAGAGAACTTCTTAGAAGGTTCTACTTCTAGAAGATTCCTCCTCTAGAATGTTCTTAGGTGATGGTAATGCTATATAAAGGGGTTCAAGCAATGTAATGATATATGAAGAGAATTATTGTATTTGGAGCGTTAGCTTAATAGGAGGATGCCTTCTTGAAGAGGCAAGTGAACAGGAGATGATCCCTTCCATAATAGGATCCATTGTATGGTGTTGTCCTACCTCAAGGGTTTGATATAATAAAGTGATGTTTTTCTATATTGTTCTTCTATATCTATTGTGATGCTTTTGTATTCAGTATTTGGTTTTTAATAGTGGTATCATAGCACTTTCCTTGGTAGACATTGTGGGCAAATATTTTTTATTTTTGCAGATTTTTTTTTTGGAGAAGAAAAAGAGAGCCGCGACATTCCATAAATTTTCAGTATATTTCTGTGAAAAATTTGCAGAAACAGGTTGTGGATTTGAGTTCCTCTCAGAAAAACACCCAAGTTGAAAAAACAAATCATCCGAAACGGAGTCCGAGAAGTCAAGATATTGAAGTTTTAAAATCTGCATTTTTCAGGGTTTTTTCCGTGAACGGCGACGCAATTTTTTTTACTTCTGTAGAATCTAGAGGCTGAATTTTCCCAAATAAATTACATATCTGAGTTCCTCTCACAATTTCACCCAATTTAAAAAAAAAAAATTAGCCGAAACGGAGTCTGGAAAGTGAAGTTATGAACATTTTAAATTCAACAGTTTTTCAGGGTTTTTTCGGAAAACACCGCGATTTTCTGCAGTAACTTATTGTTCTATTTTTTGAGTTTTTTCATGAAGGATGTGGGACCGAAGAGTTCATAGGGTGCTTAGATGGTTATTTCCTCTCAAACCCTCAAGGGAATTCTTGAAGCATTCAAATCCAAATTGTATGACACATTGGATTCTAGATTGCATGACTTTGCAAATGGCCTCAATGATAGTTTCCGTAGTATTTGAGATTCATTAAATAACATGCAGCAGATATTTCTTATGGCGGACATCAGGGATGAATATAATCAAGAAATATATCTTTGGTATGATTTTGAGGCCGATTGTGATGATTGGTATATGAATAGTTGTCATTTCTGGGATGACAACCACTTTCATATTTTATTTGATGACTCTAATCCACCTTCTGTAGACAACATCAATGTGAAAAATCGAGAGCCAATGATTATTACCAATGTCCATCCTGCATATTCTACGGTGGTATTATTCCTTCCAGATTCTGCTATGACCCTTATCCACTATGTGGATGGATATTCTTATTTGGATCCACATGATAGGTGTCAGTCTTTGAAGCATCATTTTGAGTTGGTTATTAGGTTCCAAAATCTTCCACGAGGAGTTCACATGAGCACTTGGACATGGGACCCAGGCTTACAATGATGGTTGGACTACTTCAGCATGGTGGCTTTCCTTTCTACATGGGACCTTGGTTCTCCAGTCTTCTTCAGCATTATGGTCCACAATTATCCATGGGACCCTGGTATATGGTTGTACATCAAGCATTGAGGACAACACTTTCATAAGAGGGATGGAATGTAAGGTAGCTAGAGAGGTAGTGGGGGGGCCATAGTGATAATAGTGGAGGTCATTCAATGTAAGGTGGACTAAATCCACTATATTATTAAATAAGGCCTACTATGGTAGTTAGATATAATAAATGGGTAATTAGATATAATAAATGTAAGAGAACTTTTTAGAAGGTTCTACTTCTAGAATATTCCTCCTCTAGAATGTTCTTAGGTGATGATAGCACTATATAAAGGGGTTCAAGCAATGTAATGACATATGAAGAGAATTATTGTATTTGGAGCGGTAACTTAATAGGAGGATGCCCCCTTGAAGAGGCAAGTGAACAGGAGATGATCCCTTCCATAATAGGATCCATTGTATGGTGTTGTCCTACCTCAAGGGTTTGATATAATAAAGTGGTGTTTTTCTATATTGTTCTTCTATATCTGTTGTGATGCTTTTGTATTTAGTATTGGGTTCTTAACAAAAGCAAACCACCAAAGGCTCTTCCTACAATACAAATACAAATTCAACTATACACAACACCATTGTATCCAAGAACTTGCACAATCTCATTGTTGGATAGAAATTGATTATTAATATTGGGTTTGGTGCAATATTGCAAAAACCAAATAATGAAATCAATATTTTAACCACTCCATAGAAACTTTCCATATTTTAGCATTCCAAACACTAGGACACCAATGGAATTCATTTTTTCATTTTTTTTCCAATATAACACAAAGAAAGGGCCAAAAGGCTTCCCTAGGGTAGAAGTTTAGTGAATATTAAAGGTAAAACATTATATGATGATGATTATTAACATCCAATGAGACTGAATTTAATCTATCAAACCTTAAGACATGACATATAGTAGATTTAGAAGCTAGATAATGAACCGAAGTTTTGACATGGTTTTTACTTATTTTGATGGAAATTAATTAGTTAAGCAAAGACTAATAACTATAAACAAGAAAAATTGAAAGTAACAAACAATGATATCATTGTGATAAGTTTTTATTTCAAGGATAATCAGTGGTCAGACTTTGTTCCTCTTCGCATCCCAAGTTGGGCACATATATCAGACATTGTGAAACTAGTTATACATAGGGAAAAGTAAAATTCTCTTTATGTCATTAAGTCCCCCATTTGGAAAATTTAACTTAAAATACATCTGTAAATGATAAAGAGTTTGTAAGTCTGTAAATTCATCTCTTCCAAGATGCTAGCTTATAAAATGGAGAGGTTAATTTCCATTCAGTAGAGTGAATTTGCTTATATTCTTGCCACCATGTTATACCAGAGGAAATATGCTCTCACAAAGCTCTCTATACCACTCCAGCGCTGCCATTCTAGATTGCGCTTTGCTTAATTTAAAAGTCAGCTGAGAAGTATTTGTGTTTTTTATTAAGAAAACTTCACCCAAAATAAGTTTTTTATTTAATAGAAAACATAACCCATTAAACCTAAAAGAAAAGCTCTGTTTTAAGCATTACAGAAGTCCAAAACTTATTCCCAAACCCACCTTAAACTTATTTAAACAAAATTCAATCTCCATCATTCAAAAAAAAAAAAAATGAAACTGTAAGATTATTATTAATCAAAGGAGAGTGTAACAGAGCTAAACAGTGCTAGTACATCAAACTTGAGTCCTCCAAAATTGGTAAATATGACATATTCTAACCAAAATACAAAGCTTATGGTTGCCTGCCTGCTAACAAAAACTCCCAGTATCTACATCTACTACTGTAAATTCTATGAAAACTGTCTAATATATAAATAGCATAACAAAATTAAAATTAAAAGATATTGTGACTGGTAGCATCATCGGGTCCCTGGTCAGGTAGTACTGGTTCATGTTCACTTATTTCCATGGCTTCAAAAAGTTGTTGGACAATTGCTTCCTCTACGAGATCTCCTTGCCCAGAATTGTTTGATATCATTTGATTTGAAGCCTCTGAATTAGAATCCATGCTTGATTCGACAAACAAGTCCGTTAGCTGAGCGTATTCTGTCTCTAGATTAGCAACACATGATATGACTTGCTGAATCTCTGTTGAAGTTGTGTGAATCTCTGTTGAAGCTGTGCGAATCTCTGTTGAAGCTATGCGAATGGTGAACATGGGATTCTTAAGATTCCCACCCAACTTTAAAAATGGTGTTCCAAGCATTATTGCTACAAAGGATGTGTCTCCTTGATCTTGGGCTTGGGATGAGGCAAAGGGAAAGAGACCTATGGGGCATTCTCAAAATATTTGTAAAGTATCATCACACTGATGTTAATGTTGCTAGAAAAAAAAAAAAATGGTGAAAGAGTGTGATAGATAAATATGCATGGAATTGGAAAAAGGGGAATGATTATTTTGGAAAATGGAGTGAGGATTTGATGATGCTATAAATTGAATGAACAAAATCAAAATTCTCATTGTTGATATCCCAATTTTAGGTTTTGTGATGTTGACAAGGTTCATTTTCTGCAAGTTCATATCTAAACTTAATCAAGAACATACAAGTTATACAATTTCACCAATCTTAATAGAGTTTTTAATCTGAAACAAAAACATTAAATAGTTTAATGTGAAATAAAAAAAAGCTATGCATTATCTCTATGATGATCTTGAGCAAACTTGTACAAGATTGGTGGATTGTTGAGAGATTTACATTCATTTCTTAGTTATGTGTTTTGTTCCCATTATCAATTGTATTAGTGAGTACTATGAATTACATACTAAGTGGTTGAGAGGTCTCCCAAAGTGTTGAAATAATAATCATATTAGATTCCGAAGTGTAAAATTTCAGAGCCCACTTAGTTTCAAGTCTCGTGGATTTTCAACCAATGTTTAATGCACAAACCCAGTTTTATGACAGCCAAATAAACTCATCATATAAACAAATTTTCAGAACTAAAACATGAGGATTCCGAATGATCTTTAATGCAGAAATAAAAACATATCAGCAGCACAATATTCAGAAATTTTTTCACAATAATTTTTGGTCTAACAACGACTAGGAAAAACCCACAAGGGGAAAACCATGAGAACGGGAATTTTATTATTTCATATGTTCAAGAAAATTTCTTTTACAACAGTCATGAATATAAGAAATTTAAATACAAACTTATCTCGAAAACCGTGCCAAGCTTCCTCTTCAAAAATCTGAGCCAAACTCCTCAAAATTCATGACAGAATTCCCTGTACTTATGTACAGTTCATCTCCTCGATTTATGTGCCTTTTCTAGCTATATGACCACCTCAAAATTTGTGCGAAAAGCTGCAGCACAAATTCTGTGCATTAAATGCATGTATGACCACCTTGGGATTCATGCCAGTCACCTAGAAAATACATAGAACTTCCTCCTCGATTTTTGTGCAATCAAAACAATTGTACAACCAGCCAAAATATGTACGGTACGACTTGCTGAAGTTGTTGTAACCTTTCTTGATTTATGTGCCAATATTAAACTGTACGACCTGTTGAAAATCCGTATAGTCACTACTACATATTGAAAAATTTGCGATGAAAGTACCATTTCGTCGCAAAATTCAAGAGAAAAATTTCATTTTTTCAATTTTATTATAAATCCAGCGCGTATTCGTTTCTCTCTCGACAGAATCAAACGTTCGTCTCTCTTGCGACAACCTTGTGAATTTGTCACAAGAGCGACGATCACTATTGACCATTACACTATTTGATAAAGTCCATATGGACCATTATACTCTTTGACAAAGTCAAAATTGATTTGGTCAACATTCGTTGCAAGAGCGACGATATGACCGTTATGCTCTTTGACAAAGTCAACATTGATTTGGTCAATGTTCATTGCTATTGCGGCGAAAAAATATCTATAAATATTTTACGAATTAGAGATGTTGCGACAATCTTGCTATAACAACGATAGTTCAAAAAGGGTATTTTTGTGAGGAAGTTGTGCGGAAGAATGTCGTAGAATATTAGAGGTGGAAAAAAAAGTAAAGCAGGTGAAAAGGGTGATGGTGGATGTTATTTCCCTTACACAAAATGTTGCCTCATACGTCCCATAAGAATTTTAATAGCAACAACTACAAAACATTGTAGGAAATATGGGCACATTGATGGTGGATTGAATGAATATCGTCCCATGGTAATTAGCTATATATTCATTATCTGTTTTTATATTGTCAATTTTATATAAAATTGTTAAGCCCTAATATTGACTCATTACCCCTTAATTGGGGCATATTATATTAGTAATGTTATTTTATTTATGTCGGCTTTAGGCCATTAGTTGTAATTATACCTCCTAGTCTCCTATATATACCAAGGAGACATTTTTATTTTGAATCATCTTGTACTTGAACATTTAAGTGGGGTAAAAGGAGGTTGCCCCCTCGAAAAGGCTTATTATTTGAAATTATTTCTTTTTCAAGGCGTTGAGTACTGATCCGTCAGGATTTTTCGAAATGACTATGGTTGAGTTATTATTTGCATGCATTTATTAACCATTGGGAAACTTAATGAAAGAGCAAGAAAAGAAAACGCATTATACAGCCATCAACATAATTGCAAAACTGAAATGGAATGAAAATCAGCAAACCATTATGCACAAATTTGATAACGGAGTTCGGCAACCTTTCCTACGTCTCCGGGCCTTTTCTTTGTGAGGGAGGCTTCTTGATTTCTTTTTGAAAGTTTATTAGTACATCTTTACAATTTCCGATTGGCTCCTAGACTGATCTGGTCTTGTTCACCATGATCTCTAGAATCTTTCACAACTTACGGCACCTGAAACGGATATACC
>ML790269.1:1169445-1194611 GCA_009831015.1 Picea engelmannii | reverse complement strand
GGGCATATTATATTAGTAATGTTATTTTATTTATGTCGGCTTTAGGCCATTAGTTGTAATTATACCTCCTAGTCTCCTATATATACCAAGGAGACATTTTCATTTTGAATCATCTTGCACTTGAACATTTAAGTGGGGTAAAATGAGGTTTCCCCCTCGAAGAGGCTTATTATCTGAAATTATCTCTTTTTCAAGGCATTGAGTACTTTTTCTAAGGTTTTTCTATGCTATATTGATATTTGGTTCTTAACAAAAATTGTATATATATTGTTTGAATGTTTGTTATAGTACACACTAATTTTGCATGATTGTTTGTAATTATAAAGTTAGAGTTTCCCTCTAACTTTCCATAGAATATTGCACCAAGTAGTAGTATAAATGATATTGTACAATCTGAGGAACATGATCAAGCAAATGAGGATCTCATGGAAGAAGATGATGGGGAAAATCAAGTTAATGATCCCATGG
Source organism: Picea engelmannii (assembly GCA_009831015.1). Taxonomy (NCBI): domain Eukaryota; kingdom Viridiplantae; phylum Streptophyta; class Pinopsida; order Pinales; family Pinaceae; genus Picea; species Picea engelmannii. The sequence goes on along the minus strand of ML790269.1, from coordinate 1,194,143 downwards.
AAGAAGATGATGGGACAAATCAAATGATCCAAGATTTTTTTTCTCGGCTGAATGAGGATGGGGACAATGATGGTATTTATGATGAACCTCTATTAGAAAAGGCAAATAAAGAACTTTATGAAAGATCAACAACAAATCTTATCTCCGCTACATTGCTACTAGTGAACTTAAAGGTTATGAATATTTTATCGAACACTTGTATGACACAGATCCTAAGGTATGTAATATGTTTCATCTCATATTATACATAAATGTTGATTTTTTTCTATTTGTTTTTAGTGTTAATTAATGTGTAAAATAAGAATGCAATTTTTATGATTATTATTCTTTACGTTAACTAGTTATTTGTTATCTTGTAGATTGTTAGGAGAATTTTTGTTACCATCGTCAAATATTTTACCTCACACATATCGAGGTTTGCATGTCATTATGAAAGATATTGGAATGGATTATCAAACTATAGATGCATTTCATAATGATCATATTATATATTATGGACAACACGCTTCGAAAACAGAATGTTCGCAAAGTCTTAACAGTAGATATCAAACCGATCAAGTAACAAAAAGGGTGCCTCAAAAGTTTCTTCGTCATATTCCCATAATTCCATGTTTGCATCGATTGTTCAAGTGTGAAAGCATAACACAATTTATGGATTACCATGCATGTAACAAAAGTGGAGATGGTGTTCATCGAATGCCTGTCGATGGTTATGCATTTAGGGAAATTGAGGAAAAATGGGCAGATATCAACGATGAACCTCATAATGTTAGGCTTTCATTGGCAGCTAATGGTGTTAATCCATTCGGACAGCTTAGGTCTATTTACTCAGTGTGGCCTATTTTTGTTATCAAGAATAAAATTCCTCTTTGGATGTCAATATAGAGGGAGCACATCATTTTGACAATGATTGTTCCAGGTATTTGTTTACATTAATTTTTTGAATCTAACATTTTCATTTGTTTTATTTTTTGCATAATATCTTTTGTTTATTTATTTACTTATAAATACATGATATCATGGTTATAGTAATTATATGTAATTTCAAACAATTAGGTAAGTACCAGGTTAAAGATATGAATGTATATATCGATCCTCTTATTGACGAGCTACTAAAGTTATGAGCTGGCATTACTATGTATGACATCTTTAAAACAAGTGGGGAGAAGAAATTTAAATTATGTGGAATACTTTTATGGACAATTCATGATGCCCCAGGACTAACACATTTTTGTGGTATGTAGCATTCTAATATTGCTCTTTAATACTATATAATTTTTTAATGATATCATGTTGCATGTTTAATTTTTAAGTAATCTCATTGTATAATTGACATTAATCCATTTGTTGTAGGTCTTCAAACAAAGGGTAAATTTGCATGTCCAGTTTGTGGTCCTAATATGAAGTATCATCATTCAAAAAGTTTAGGGAAGGTGGTGTTTTATGAGTATAGGCACCTCCTCCCTAAGAACCATAGGTATCATACTACTGAAAAACATATTTTCAATGGGAAAGAAGAGACTGGTTTAAAACCACGAAGAATGACACCTCACCTATGGAGGTTGGAATATAATATAAATCGTCAAGGTACTCAATTTATTTATGTATCGTATATCATGTAATGTTTTGAATGTTTATTTAAATCATTGAATTTATTTTACAGTATTTGATAATTATTTTTGTGATTTCTTTTATGCTTCATGAAAGCCACCATCATGAAGGTATTAATACCAGGCTTCCATCAGGAATGAAATGTTATCCCACTCAATTCATGAGGTTTCCCTACTATGAGGAGCTAAAAATAGCTCATTTGTTTGATACAATGCATATCGGGAAAAATGTGATAGAAACGTTATGGCGAATCATAGATGGTAGGAGGGACAAAGAAAAAATTGTCAAAATTTGTACTGACATTCAGGAAGCCAATCATGCAATGCGAAGTGTGATCCAATCAAATAGATCAGATGGACTAGACCGAAATAACCTTCTGTGGTTATTAACAGAGCAACAAAACAATGATGTAAAAGAGGTCATTCAAAGAATTAAATTTCCCACGGGTTTTGCTTCAAACATAAATAATATATTAACAAAGAAAGGTGGATTTGGTGGGGTAAAAACACATGATTGGCATACCTTCATTAAGGTAATAATTTTGGTAAACATATTTGTACATATTGGCCTTATACATCTTTTTATTTTTTTATTTTTTTTGTGTCTACTTTGGTCGAAACAAATAACAATTCATTTTTTTGTTACATTATGTCCGATCGCTATCTCTCCCAAATGACTTTGACAACAACGTCAAACAAGTTATATATGATCTTGGAAAATACATGAGGTAAGTAGTTGTGATTTATATGCAAAATGTTCTTTCAAATTATCGTTGTACTTAATGACACATGTTTTAATTGTAATGTAATATATTATATTATGTTATGTTGAAACATGTTATTTTCTTGTGTCATGATCTCATGTAGATGTTTGTCATTGAAATAAATCCATGAAGATGATATAAAGTATTGAAAGAGAGAAATTCTTCATCTAATGTGTGAAATGCAAAAGTATATACCTCCAACATATTTCAATGCACAAGACCACTACCTCATACACCAAGTTGAGGAGATTGAAATTTGTGGACCTGTTCACACAAGGTCAATGTGGATGGTGGAGAGGCACTTGAAATCATTGAAGGTGTTGGTTAGACAAAGAGCATGTCTTGAGGGTTCTATGGTGGAGGGATATATGGTATATCAATCCATGGTGTATATTAGTCAATATATTCCTAAATTAGCAGTGCCAATTATGCATGCAGTACTGGATCGCATTTGGGATGTGAACTCCATCAAAAAATTTGAAGATCAGGAGCATTTGTTGGGGAAAGGTAGAATGAAAAAAAAAAGGAGGTAATATATTAATAATTGTGGAGATTTATATTAATAATACATATAAAGTTTCATTTTTTGTGTATATGATCATACTGATTAATATATTAATATAATTTTTTTCATAAATTATTAATATTTATAACCTGCATGGACATTATAACTAATATTTAATGTTGGTGAATTAAGATTTTTTGATTCAGTTGATCAAGAGTGGGATGCACTAACTTTATACATTGCAAACAATCTTGACTGGATGAATGTATGGATTGAAAGATGTAAACAACATAATGGAGGTAGGTTATCATGGCAACAACTTCCTGAATTGGTTAGAGAAGCTCGTCGTAACAGAGATGCCAATGTTATGCAAAGGGAAATTGATTTAGCATATGGTTTGAAAGATGGACAGGCAAGCAAATTCACCCATTTTATTCGGTTATTTTATATTATATTAATGTGACTACATGTGTACTGTAGTTTTTAGATACTTTCCAAGTTATATAAATATATATGTTAATTTATTAATTCACAATGCATATTTTACATATCTGGCATATTGCAGTTGAAACACCACAAGGATATGTGGTGCAATGGTCATAAATTTCACATCAAACAATTGGATGAAACTAGGAAAACTTCTAATAGTGGGATAACTACAGTATTCCAGGTCACTAATGTTTCCTCTAGGAGTGACAGACATCCCCGAGAATTTGAAAATAGATACTATGGGTATTTAAATGATATACTTGAGTGTGACTTCAATTCCTTCAAGTTAGTTATGTTCAATGTCAAATGGTATAGGTTACGAATGCATGAACACGATGAGGAAAGAACTTTTATTCAACATGCCAACGAATTTCCAATGATTAAAACAACGGTGTTTGAAAGAGGACATGATCGCTATGTTTTTCCAAACCAATGTGAACAGGTCTTTTACTCAAATGTTCTAGGTGAGAGGGATTGGTTAGTTGTTGTTAGATATGATCCAAGAGGAAGGCCAATTAAGTATACTCATTTACAGGAAGAAGATGATATTGAAGATCAAGAAAATGATTCGCCAGATCAGAGAGAGTCAGAAGATCATGCAGGGTTGACAGATGAAGAAGATGAAGAAGATCATGATCCAGGCATAGGAGACAATATTGCAATTCTTGATGATGATGTCGATGAAAATTTGCTCGAAAATGACATTGATGACGATGATGATATCGTCAATCCTTTCAACAATGTTTCTAAACCAGATGATGATACAGATGTCGAGTTCGATGAAGAAGATCAAGATACAGAATAAGGATGAATACACAGATGTTGAGGTTGGATTAGGTATGTGACTATATATTTTAATTTGTATGAATTATTCTCTTAAAATAATTTACTTATAATATCATAGGTTAATTACATGTTTTTAAGTTTTATGCGACGTTTTTATATCCTATGTTACATGTTGTTTAATTATTATGTGAAACCTGAAAATAGTTGCCAATATACTAAAGTATGTGGTAAACTAAAAATATCATTTACAAACACATTATTTCATTTACCTTCATTAATTTTTGTTTTTGTAGTTTCTATGCATGAATCTTAATAAGACGTTGCTTTCGATTATTTTCTATTTAATAGATTGGGTATTGGGGATCAATTGAGAGTGATGTGAGAGGGAGGGGAGGGGCCATATGAGCTTCCACCTTCACGTGGTTGGCCTTGTTCAGTATAGGATAAATTATTCTTGAAACTAAGAGAATCTCTTTCATTTTTATACCATCATGATCATAGATGTCATCAATATTGTTTTCATAGTATTGCATCAACAAAGTTTCGATGAATGTGTTTGTCATTTCTATAGAAATTTCATTGAAACCCTATTTTTCTTTCAAAGTACAAAAATTGGTTGACGCAATTTTTAAGTTTGCATAAGTCTTTCTTCATTTTTATTTCAGGTTCTACATTAATGTTTATACAATGTATATGTGTCATAGTTGTGATGAAAATTCCCTCTTTTTCATTGATTTCTTAATCAACACCATAAAAACACTCCCTTGTAGTACTAGATTTGGGGGTGTGTGTATTGTCGAATGAATTTTACAAGGAACAAGGAACATAAAAAAATTTAGGACTAGACATGCGCAACAATGACCTTTGAATGGGGCCAACGTTGAAATTTTTTCAAACTATTTATGTATGCACTGAAATTTGACATGGATAGACTATTCACATTCCTTAACGATATGGGAGGGTTTATGGACTCAAATTTGACTCACACACCCACTTTCTCCCATCATCAATTCATCATGTAAACCATACCTTATTTTTCATATGTTCTAGTAGATATGTTAATGATTCCTAATTTCATATTTGTATTTGACTCAAGGTACAACTAGCTTGCAAAGTATCAAATTTTAATTTCAAGTTGATAAACCAAATATGAAATGAATCCTAATTAAAACCATGAAGTGTTGGAATTTTTCATTTAAGTATAGTGTCATGTAGTTATCTCTTAAAACATAGAGAGAGTAGTCTCTATAGAAGTAGATCAATATATTGATATTGGATTCTCTTCTAAGATGATGTTGATCTTTTTAACCTTCAAGAAATATTGATATATATGGTGGTGTGAAAATAAGTATAATAGGTACTAGAGGAGAAAATCAAGGATAATTTAGTACCCATCACTTATGCAAACATTTTTTTCGACAAGAGAGACAAAGAAGGGAATTCGTCGGCAAGAGACAAGGAAAGGATATCGTTGCTAGAGTGACGAATGTAAATAATCTTGCGATGAATTAGCAATAGTATCTACGAAAAAATTTCATCGATAATATAGCTAATTCGTCGCAAGAATATTTACATGGGATAAACAAAGGAAATGGATGATGTGGTTCCAAGTATAGCTATTTTGTCGCAAGTATCTTCAAATGTACACATGGGATACAATTCATCGTCTTCCTTAATTTTTCTTTCAAGTTCTACATTAGTGTATAAACAATGTATGTTTGTCATAGTTGTCATGAAAAATCCCCTTTTTTCGTTGATTGCTTAATCAACACCATAAAAATATTCCCTTGCAGTACTAGATGTGGGTACGTGTGTATTGTCAAACCAAACATAAATTGTATTAGAACTAGACATGTGCAACAGTGACCTGTGAATGGGGCCAACGTTGAAAGTTTTCCAAATTGTTTCTGTATGCACTGCAATTTGACATGGATAGACTATTCACATGCCTTAACAATATGGGAGGGTTTCTGGACTCAAATTTGACTCACACACCCACTTTCTTCCATCATCAATTCATCATGTAAACCATAAACCCTAATTTTCTTTCAAAGTACACAAATTGGTTGACAAGTTTTAATTTTTCATCAGTCTTTCTTCATTTTTCTTTCAGGTTCTACATTAATGTATATACAATGTATTTGTGTCATAGTTGTGATGAAAAATCCCTCTTTTTCATTGATTTCTTAATCAACACCATAAAAATACTCCCTTGCAATACTAGATGTGGGGACATGTGTATTGTCGGACGAATTTTACAAGAACAAGGAACGAAAATTGTACTAGGACTAGACACGAGCAACAGTGACCTATGAATGGGGCTAACGTTGAAATTTTTTCAAACTGTTTTTGTATGCACTGAAATTTGACATGGATAGACTATTGCATGCCTTAACAATATGGGAGGGTTTCTCAACTCAAATTTGACTCACACACCCACTTTCTTCCATCATCAATTCATCATGTAAACCATAAACCCTAATTTTCTTTCAAAGTACACAAATTGGTTGATGCAATTTTTAAGTTTTCATCAATATTTCTTCATTTTTCTTTCAAGTTCTACATTAATGTATATACAATGTATCTATGTCATAGTTGTGATGAAAAATCCCTCTTTTTCATTGATTGCTTAATCAACACCATAAAAATATTCCCCTGCAATACTCGATGTGGGGACGTGTGTACTGTCGAACGAATTTTACAACGAACAAGGGATGGAAATTGTACTAGGACTAGACATGGGAAACAATGACCTATGAATGGGGCCAACATTAAAATTGTTTCAAACTGTCTCTGTATGCACTTAAATTTTACATGGATAGATGATTCACATGCCTTAACGATATGGGAGGGTTTTTAGACTCAAATTTGACTACACACCCACTTTCTTCCATCATCAATTCATCATGTAAACCATAAAACCTAATTTTCTTTCAAAGTACACAAATCGGTTGACACAAGTTTTAACTTTTCATCAGTCTTTATTCATTTTTCTTTCAGGTTCTACATTAATGTATATACAATGTATATGTGTCATAGTTGTGATGAAAAATCCCTCTTTTTCAATGATTACTTAATCAACACCATAAAAATACTCCCTTGCAGTACTAGATGTGGGGACGTGTGTACTGTCGAATGAATTTTACAAGGAACAAGGAACGAAAATTGTTCTAGGACTAGACACGGGCAACATTGACCTATGAATGGGGCCAACATTGAAATTTTTTCAAACTATTTATGTATGCACTGAAATTTGACATGGATAGACTATTTGCATGCCTTAACGATATGGGAGGGTTTTTCGACTCAAATTTGACTCACACACCCACTTTCTTCCATCATCAATTCATCATGTAAACCATAAACCCTAATTTTCTTTCAAAGTACACAAATTGGTTGACACAAGTTATAAGTTTTCATCGGTCTTTCTTCATTTTTATTTCAATTTCTACATTAATGTATATACAATGTATTTGTTTCATAGTTGTGATGAAAAATCCCTCTTTTTCGTTGATTGCTTAATCAACACCATAAAAATACTCCCTTACACTACTAGATGTGAGGACATGTGTACTGGCGAATGAATTTTACAAGGAACAAGGAACGAAAATTGTTCTAGGACTAGACATGGGCAACAATGACCTGTGAATAGGCCCAACGTTGAAAGTTTTTCAAACTGTTTCTGTATGCAATGAAATTTGACATGGATAGACTATTCACATGTATTAATGATATGGGAGGGTTTCTAGACTCAAATTTGACTCACACGCCCACCTTCTTCCATCATCAATTTATCATGTAAACCATAAACCCTAATTTTCTTTCAAAGTACACAAATTGTTTGACGCAAGTTTTATGTTTTCATCAGTCTTTCTTCATTTTTCTTTCAGGTTCTACATTAATGTATATACAATGTATTTGTGTCATATTTTTGATGAAAAATCCCTCTTTTTTGTTGATTGCTTAGTCAACACCATAAAAATAATCCCTTGTAGTACTATATACAGGGACGTGTGTACTGTCGAATAAATTTTACAAGGAACAAGGAACAAAAATTGTACTAGGACTAGACATGGGCAACAATGACATGTGAATGGGGCCAACGTTGAAATGTTTTCAAACCGTTTCTGTATGCACTGAAATTTGACATGGATAGACCATTTGCATGCCTTAATGATATGGGAGGGTTTATAGACTCAAATTTGACTCACACACCCACTTTATTCCATCATCAATTCATCATGTAAACCATAAACCCTAATTTTCTTTCAATGTACACAAATTGGTTGGCGCAAGTTTTAAGTTTCATCAGTCTTTCTTCATTTTTCTTTCAGGTTCTTCTGTTGTGGGTGGGAACTCCCCCTATGGACTAGCATTAAGGGTTATGTAATGCATGCAGAAATGACCTAAAGTCTCCTACTTTTTACCAACATCCCAATCATAAACCCCATTATTCATATGCAAATACAAGGTTAAAAAGATCAAGTTACTGTACCTTAGTTTCCATGTTTGATGTCGATCCTTTAACGTTTGGTCGCTCCTTGACTGCAAATCTCCTCCCAATGCTAACTTACATTCACTCAAAGGCAAACAAAGAACTTTGTATGCATATGATCTATGAACTAATGGGTTAGAGATTCTATCAAAATATAATCAAATTTAAATATTGACAATCTCATATGGCGGGACGGGAAAAGTACTTTTTTTTATTAATCTCACAAGAGTAACCTTACAATAGTGAGATCAACCACTGCTCCTCGAATCTGGTCCCGGGATCTTCTTCAACTGTGCTTCAACTACTTTTGTATATATTTCTCTTCACACACTAGTTGCAAAAGGTTGGGACAAAGGGAATGCAAAATCGGGTAGAGTTTCTTTACAATTATTTTCCTCCCTTTCAAATGGGACCCCTACCCCTTCTTTTATAGGTTAGAAAAGGCTAGGTATTTGGATGAGTGACCGGATATCGGCGGTCAAATGATTTAGGTAACTTACCCAAAAATGTGAGCTCCATCTGCAACTTTCCTTTTTTCGTGCCTTTGTAGGTATACGCGGGCTATAGTGGGACAACCAATGTATACGTGGATGCAGTAGTGGAGCAGGGTGTGTGTGCCTTAAAAAAAGGTGTTTTCAAGAAGAGATGTTCAATAGTGGTTTGGAAAAAGATGTAAAATGAGATGGCCTGATGCCAGGTAAATAGATCTGGTGCAAATTAGGGTTATAACAGATGCCCCCTAATGTGTGAGGCCAAAAGAGCATCTGATGGCCGAAATACATTATCAATCTTCACCAACATATGAAACAAGAGAGCCTAGGGACCAGAGTTCAGGAGGTGCCATCTGCAAAATAACAATTGTCTCACCGAGGCGGGCATACCCATGCTCAGAATGAAATAAAATCATGGCTACCAATCAAATACACTATAGATCCATGTCATATAAAGTGTAGCCGCGAGCAATACACGACGGATTTACATCTCGAAATAAAAAAGATATACATGTATAGTATCCATCTTCAAGAAGAAAGTAAGGCATGATGGCTAGAGATAAGGCCTTCAGAGCTCCAACAACAGCTTCAAAATCTTCACAACTCAACTAGGAGTGTAATATGAGTGTACGACTTCACTACCCAGAGGTCTTCGACCGCTTGTCAGGAACGAACTAGAGGATTTTGATGATCAAGATGAGGGCTTCATGGACTTCGAACAAAGACTTGATTGGGATTTCAAGAAGGCTGGACATGAGGGTAAGAGACAATCTGTAGAGGGGCCGACTCAATCTTGGTAAAACATTCTCTTGGACAATAACACTACAAATGATAAGACTCAGGCAACATGATGTTGACATAAGTTCATGATGCATGAGGCAACACAAACTCTCCATATGTTTGGAAGAATAACCAAATGGAGGAGGACACAGCTCTACATAGCGAGAACAACTTCCTAAGGTCATATTAAATCCCAGGGCTTGACGAACAAACAAAAGGATGTGCTTTGTCCAAGGGAGACTCACTGTGCTGCCAACAAAAAGAAAATACTTTTCCCTTCCTCTTTTTGGGGTATATTTGATTTTTTTTGTCTTTTTCAATAATTGTGGAAAGCTTGAAAAGGAAAAAAAGAATTCTATGTTACAAGGGAGGATCGAGTGTCACAGACATATTAGTTCCAAGCGCAAGGAACACATGGATGCTCAAAGCAAAGGGACATATGCAGGAAGAGGACACTCGGGAAAAATCCTCCATAGGACAAGGTGTCAAGACATAGACGTAAAGTGCTACAGGGATTGCGTATAAGGAATTCTTTATATGGTTCAGTCGAGAGCAACATGGAGTCGGCATTAGGCCAAAGATGCAGGTATGCAAATGCAATTAATAAGACACACAATGATAATGTCCTTCGATGTAAGTTTAACGAGCCCAGAGAAAGTAAACTCAACGGTTTTTCATATTTAGAGAGTCTGAAAAAGCGTAAAAGGAGACTCCATTAGGGTACCTTTTTCGAACATATTCTAGTCGGTTCAAAAAAGGGGTAAACTAGCATCGAACAGACGTCTATTCAAAACCATTTTAATGAGTGTGATAAAGACAAGATCACTCGGCAATTTTTTCATTTTTAAGGAGTTTGAAAAAAACTGAACTATGGCCTCCGCCAGAAATGTTCTTCTGGACCATTTTAACGAGTGTGAAAGAATAAGGTCACTTGGTGATCTTTTCAATTTTACGGATTCTGAAAAGAGATTAACTATGAAATCCGTGGGGGTTCCTTTTTCGTAAATTTAGTCCCTGAGGCCCGAAAAAGGGTTAAAATCATACCTGAGAATACTCTTATAGGGAACCGAAGATCCTAGAGTATACCTTTGTTCGTACAGTTGACCATCTGAACAGAAAAAGGGGTAAACTACCGCCGGATAAACGTGCCTTCAAATTTCAGTTTAGCGAGCATGAAGGTCAACAAGGTCGCTCGATAATCTTTTCATTTTTAGAGGGTCTGAAAAGGGCTTAAAAGAAGACCCGTCGGGTTTTGGGAGTCCCGACGGTGAGGTCAAGAGTGATAATGCATCGTGCAAATGAAGCTCAAACTCGCAATCAGGATAAAAATAATAAGGACTCCTGAGCCTATAGTCATTAATGACGGCATGGACACCAAAATGTAACCAAGATCTATCTAGGGCATCTATGAAGGGTTAGGCTCTACCACTAAAATACGACACTTCTAAAGCAACAATGATGGTTCCATGTCGCAATTCGGTGGGATCGATCCTATGGAAAAGCGAAAAAGGCAACAAGGTGCAACAAGTGGAGGTGGAATCCTATCTTACATGCACAAAGTTGGAAAAATGATTTTTTACCAAAAGACCTTGAAAATGACCCAAATCTCCAAAAAAAAAAAAATCCAAATACCCAAAGTAACATTTATTGTAACATTCCATAAGAAACTCTTGAACCATACTAAAAGATTTTCAGGCGAGAAAAACAACAAAAGGGTCCAAAAAATGACAAAAAGTGGCCAAAAAGTCTATAAATAGAAGCTAGCAACTCATTATCGCTATTGCTAATTGAGAAATTGACTAAAAACCAAAAATACCCCTTTGTGAAAAGAATTGATTCCGGGAGCTTCAATGGACGAAATGAACTTCCACTTGGACCAAGTAAGTACATACTAACCCCTCTTGCTATTCCATTCTTCTTTTATGCATTTAATTTAGTTTTTAGGAGCGGCGTCGACCTTTAAAAAGGTCGACCCTACGTATACACTGGCTTTCCTATGACAGCCCATGTGTGCATGCATGCACACGTGACTGTGTACACTACAGCCCGCATGTACCCTCCTTTTTGTGAAAAAATAATAAAACAAGAGATAATCCCTTATGAACTTGTGAATTGAAGGATGTATGTTCACTAGAGAGAGAGAGGGAGAGCATGAAGACTTTGATTTTGTGGTCTCAGATGACCCTGATGTTGTAGTTGCATTAGCTCAATGTGGCTTATTTAAGTTCTTCCAGAGTGCATTTATTCGAGCAAAACCTAGGTTGTTGAATTCCTTGATAGACTATTGGCACCCGGATGTGGAGGGATTCATGCTTGAGGGATAGTCGTTGACTCCAATGACTGAAGATATCTACTTTCTGACTGGCCTCTCAAGGAGAGGGTAACCAGTCAACCTTCGCATGTTTCCCTCTGGGCCTCACAACAAAGAAGAGTTGATTGGACTCCATTGTGAGGCAGGTACTGACAAAGTGGGAACCCAGGTGCCGATTCATAAGATCAACAAACTAACACTGAAAGCGATAGTTCTACTTATTGGGTGGACCACTAGATCCACAACTTTACACCAGGCTTCCCGGGCACACATGAATTGTGCGGTTCAGTGCTTGAATGCACAAATTTTTGACTGGAGTACTACTTTACTAGAATGCATGAAAAGGTAGCTAGCAGAGTGTCGGATGCGGAGGCACAGAAACTTTGGGTTTAGTACTATCCTTTGTTCTTTCTTCTTCAAGAGGGTACCTACTCTAAGTCCAAGGGAGATTGTAAGAGGGCATGTAGCCTCTTCTCCGACAATAAACACATGGTCGACGTTGTTGCCGCGATAGGGGGGAGGGAGGACTATCGAGGCCTTTGATGACAAGTTTTTCGATTGGTGGTCTCAACAGATTCCAGTGATAGAGGACTATCCCTATGCCAGAATTAATTTTTCCAGGGATCCTGACATGGGCATACCTCCCAGAGTGATACAAGGAGAGCTAGGTAAGCTTTCTTTTCAAATTTATTTGATTTTTATGTTGCTTTTATATATATCATTTTTTTGTATACTAAAGTATCTGACATATATGTGTCTGTTATGTGCAGATGTGGGACCGATGCATACAACAAAATTTGCGAGGACCAGGCGACATCCTCAACCAGAGGCCGCACCAGCTGCAGTCGGCGGACCAGCAGTAGCAGGGGGACCTCCAGCCGGTGAGGCTGTGAGAGTTTTGAGATGGGTAGAGAAGAACCTTACCTTGCTTACTCGTATAGTCCCCATGGCAAAGATCGAGGATCTATCGCCATCTATGCAGCCTCATGTAGTTGGGGTGCCACGGACTTGGGTCTAGCTATTCCGGTGTTTGGAAAACATCATTGTTCAGTACAACAAGGCCAATAGGCCTAGTCCTTGGCTAGGTCAGACTACCTATGTGTCGAGGGCACATTTTGTATATTTTTGAGGGCATAAGCCCCGTGACTCTTTACTGGACGTATTTTTGAGGCGCTTGCGCCCACCCATGTACTCCAATAGTTTTAATATTATATATGGATTTTTTTTCTTTTTGTTTTTTATGGATTACACTTATCTACAAATTTATTTACATGTGCATGTGTGTTCTTTTTCTTACATGTGTGCTAGATGCCAATCTAATATATGATTAGCTAGAGTATATGTAACCTGATTCAATCTCCTAGGAACATGGATATATGTAATGTAATCAAAGTTTCGTTCTAAGAGACGTACCCTAAGGAACCGTCAACGTAGAGTAGGATCATGAACATGATAGACTCCATTTAACTGAGACACAACCCGCTGATCATCTAAATAGACCCGAAGGTGAGAGATACCAAGTGACAAAGCGTCACGAAGCAACTCAATAACTACGCTGCATTCAGCAACATTGTTTGTAGTGTCACTTTAACAGATACCTCCTAAAGATAACAACAAGCCCTGAGGTGTGAAAAGCACCCAAGTTGCGGAGTCAAGCCTCCGAGTGTGCCAGCTAGCGCCGTCTATGAATCCAATGAACACCTATGATTGACTTAACATCTGCCACAGTGAAAAAGATAACATAAAAAATGACATGTCCATAAAACCAAAAAGTAATAGTACAAATACTATACATATGTTACAAAAATTCACCCAAGGGGATCCACCTATGAGTAATACTTCTTGAGCTAGAGCCCATTTCTAGGCTCCGCCAAAACATTTCCCTCAAAGTCCACCAGATGATAAGTGCCCTTCTGTAGTACTTCTTTCATGATGAAAGGTCCGAACCACATGGCTTTGAACTTGCCTGCCCCCACGGGGTCCTTATCTTGGTCATAGATCAAGACAAGGTCACCTTCAGAGAAAATCCGAGGAAGAATGAACCAATCATACTAACACTTGACTTTTTGTTTGTGAGCCTTGTTAGACAAGGCCGCATCATGACGTTATTCATTGAGCTATTCGAGGTATAGTAATCGCTCTTCAAGTGGTGAAGTGTCTGGCAATAACTATACTGCCATCTTTAATGATGGGATCTAGCACTCTATGGGTTTAGACTGCTTCCATCCCGTAAACGAGTTGAAAAGGTGAGAAACCGGTTGTAGTCTTAACATACATTCGGTAAGCCCATAATGTCGAGTATAACATAAAATGCCAATTTGACTTGGTCAAATTGATCGTTTGTTGTAGAATGGTATTAATATATTTATTGTCAGCTTCCACCTGACCATTCACTTATGGGTAGTAGGGTGATGAATGTTCTTGCTGCAACCCAAGATTTGATGTTAACTCGGTCGTCATTTTATTCTGAAAGTGACTTCCATGGTCAGTGACAATATCTCTCGGGACATCGAACCTTGCTATTATCTGGTTGAACAAAAAGAGAGTTGTTTTCTCCCTATCATCTTTAAACGTTGGCATAGCTTCGACCCACTTGGTGAAGTAGTCTACTGCTACGATGATATAGCGGTGCCCCCTTGCTGAAGGGGGGTTGCATGTAGTGTAATCAATCCCCCATTTAGTGAAGGGACCAACGGTAATAATGAGAAACATGGGAGAGAGGTGTGCCCTCATCTTCCAAGAGAAGATCTAACACGGGTGGAACTTCTTGACCGTTTCAACACAATATTTGATTAATGTCGGCCAGAAGTAACCGGCTCATAGAATTTTTTGGGTTGTTGCCAACCCAGACAGATGACCACCACATGCTCCAGTGTGGCAGTAGTTAAGCACAATTTTTGCTTGTTCATGAGTGAGACATCAGTGAAGGATGCAATCTACACCTTGAGGATTCAAAGTGTCCTCAAGTATGAGATAGTTCTTATCCTGATGGCGTATATGGCGACGCTCATCATGAGAAGCAGAGGCAGGACACTTCAAAGTTTGGAGATAGACAAGCACATCTCTATACCAAGGGTCAAAAGATGCAATCAAAAATATGTCTCCTTTGATAGGCGACTCGTCGGGTATAACATCACCTGATTCGACCGGAAGTTCTGATATGAGTTCCACGAAGACCATTGACTTTTTGGATTTCGTCGAAACAAACTCCAAGTCAAATTCCTGGAGGATAACTATCCATCTACTAATCTTTCTGCCAATGACTCATCATGTCAATACATATTGAAATGGGTTCACGATGGCAATGACAGTGGTCTTGTGAAACAAAATGTAATGAGGGAACCGTTGGACAACATGGATTGTTGCCAACACAAGTTTTTTAATATGGGAATAATTGAGTTCCAATCCAACTAGGCCTCGACTCAGGTAATAAATCATGTATTCTGAGAGTAAATTATCCTCCTGAACTAAGACCATACCGATGGTCGAATCTGCAACGGCCAAGTATAATAGGAAATATTTATTATAATTGGGTGGCCGAAGTAGAGGGGTAGATATGAGGGCATGTTTCAACATTGTGAAAGAGCGTTGAGCGGCTTCATCCCAATGAAAAGGAATGTCATTCTTCAATAAACGCATAAAACCCTTTGTGATCTTGGCATAGTTTGCGATGAAACGCCATAAAAAGTTCACTTTCCCTTACAGACTTTGAAGCTGAGGGATGGTGCATGGGGAGGCAATTGAACTATTTCCTCAACCTTTAGAGGATCAACCATGATCCCTGTTTTCGAAACTATGAAGCCTAGCAGACGACCCGATGTGATGCAAAAATTGCACTTGTTTGGATTCAAGCGGATTCGGTAGTAGCGACATTGTTCAAGGATAAGTCGTAGGTGTTCTGTATGATCATCTCTCTTGGGAGATCATGTCGCTAAATCATCGAGATAATCCTCGACTATGTGTTTGAGGTCGTGGAAAGAAAAAGACATGGCCCGCTGAAATGTAGCTCCAATATTTTTCAGACCAAAAGGCATCTTGCGATAAGAGAATGTACCCCATGGACAGATGAAAGTGGTTTTGTGTTGGTCTTCGGGTTTTATTTGTATCTTATTGTATCCTGAAAAACCATCCATGAACGAAAAGGCCTCACATCCCGCACATTCATTGACTATTTGGTCAATAAATGGCATGGGGAAATTATCTTTTGGGAAAGCCTTGTTCAGATCATGGAAGTCCGTACATACGCAAATGGTACCCTATTTTCTATTGACAGGCATGGGATTTGACTCCCATTGAATCAATTGGATGAGGTAGACGAAACTAGCTTTAAGTAATTTCTCTACTTCAGCCTTGATAACTGCTGCTTTCCTCAATGTATATGTGTCATAGTTGTGGTGAAAATCCCTCTTTTTAGTTGATTACTTAGTAAACACCATAAAAATACTCCCTTGCAGTACTATATGTGGGGACGTGTGTACTGTCGAACAAATTTTACAAGGAACAAGGAACGAAAAATGTACTAGGACTAAACACGGGCAACGATGACCTCTGAATGCGGCCAACGTTGAAATTTTTTCAAATTTTTTTTGTATGCACTGAAATTTGACATGGATAGACTATTTGCATGCCTTAACAATATTGGAGGGTTTTTGGACTCAAATTTGACTCACACACCCACTTTCTTCCATCATCAATTCATCATGTAAACCATAAACCATAATTTTCTTTCAAAGTACACAAATTGGTTGACGCAAGTTTTAAGTTTTCATCAGTCTTTCTTCATTTTTCTTTCAGGTTCTAAATTAATGTATATATAATGTATCTTTGTCATATTTGTGATGAAAAATCCCTCTTTTTCGTTGATTTCATAATCAACACCATGAAAATACTAGACACGGGCAAGAGTGACATGTGAATGGGGCCAATGTTGAATTTTTTTCAAATTGTTTCTGTATGCACTGAAATTTGACATGGATAGACTATTTCCATGCCTTAACAATATGTGAGGGTTTTTGGACTCAAATTTGACTCACAGACCCACTTTCTTCCATAATCATATCATCATGTAAACCATAAACCCTATTTTTCATATGTTCTAGTAGATATGTTAATGATTCCTAATTTCATATTTGTATTTGACTCAAGGTACATCTAGCTTGCAAATTATCAAATTTTACTTTCAAGTTGATAAACCAAATATGAATTGAATCCAAGCATCATTTGATATCGTCGCAAGAGAGATGAATGTAAATAGTCTTGTGACGAATTATCTATACTATTGACGAAAAAAGAGTATAGCTAATTCATCATAAGAATGTGTCTTTGAATGGTGTTACATGGTTTGCATGGAGTGTAGGGATTATATGGTGCAATCTAGTGTAGTCTATAAGAACAATCTCTATGCCAAACATCAAAATGGATAGTACCATATCTTGTTCATAAGACAAATATTGTTTGTATGTTTCCTTTGTGGTGGCTCAAGCCCTCACACATGATGCAAGGCAATGAAATGTAACAATTTGAATATTGAATGATAGTGTTCTGTCACCCATGGTTAAGAAAAGAACATAAGGTTCTTATGTCCTATTTGAATCTTCTTAGAAATGATATTCGTTACATAGTCCTTGAAAAAAGAGTCAAGGCTTATAACATCATTGAGGGAGAAAAACAAGGGCTTTAGGCTGTAAGCAAACATTTATTAATAATCAATCTCATCTTTCAAAAAAACAAAAAAAAATGAAACTTTAAGATTATTAATAATCAAAGGAGACTGTAACAGAGCTAAACAGTGCTAGTACATCAAACTTGAGTCCTCCAAAATTGGTAAACACGACACATTCCAACCAAAATACAAGGCTTATGGTTGCCTGCTAAAAAAAACTCCCAGTATCTACATCTACTACTATAAATTCTATGAAAATTGTTTAATATATAAATAACATAACAAAAACAAAATTAAAAGATATTGTGACTGGTAGCATCATCTGGTCCCTGGTCAAGCAACACTAGTTCTTATTCACTTGTTTCCATGGCTTCAAAAATATGTTGGATAGTTTCTTCCTCTAGGAGATCTCTTTGCCCAGAATATTTTGATATCATTTGATTTGAAGCCTCTGAATTAGTATTCATGATCGATTGGACAAACAAGTCTGTTAGCTGAGCGTATTGTGTCTCCAGATTAGCAACCCGAGATTCGACTTGTTGAATCTATGTTGAAGCTGTACGAATGGCGAACATGTTGCCTTGGATAATCTCCCCATGTGCTTGCAAAATCCTCTTCATTTCTTGGAACTTTTCTTGGAACATCTCCTCCTGTGCATGTAAAATTCTCTCAATTTTTTGGAACAACTGCAAAATCCTCTTTATTTCCTCATGTGCCTACATCCTCTTCATTTCTTGGAACTGGAACATCTCCTCATGTGCTTGCAAAATCCTCTACATTTCCTCATGTTCCTGCAAAATCCTCTGTTGTTCTCAGAATTCCATTGCTTAACCAATCTTCGTCTTCTCAAAATTTCCTATAAAACCGAATACTTCACATAAGCATCTATGAGCGCTTTGATATAGATATTAGCTTTGAAAATTCAAAGCTAATAAGAATCCTAACAAATTGACAATTGATATGACACATGACCCTACATCCTGAGTGGGTCTTCCTAAGTGGATCTAATGGTTAAGAATATACCTCCTTAAATCAGTCCAAAATCATAAAACATTTAACCTTCTTTTATTTCACATTTTTTATTATTATAGATTTCAATTCAAAATGACTCCAACATTTCCCTATTTTTTCCATGAGAAGTAAAAAAAAAGGCAGTTCTTCTAACTTTTAGACCATTGCAACTAAATAAAATAAACCATCTTAGATACATCTTAACTTTAACCTTGATCTTTTATGTACTTACAAAGATTGTTCTTAAAATTTTTATTTATTATTTTTTGGTGTTTATTAAACTTATTTGTTTTGTTGCAATGATCTAAAAATTCAAAGACATTACACAAGAGTAGTGATGGCAAACCCAAAAAGTCAAAATCATAAAACATTTAACCTTCTTTTATTTTTATTAATATTATGGCTTGTATTCTTTAATTTTTATTTTTAATGATGATGATGTTGATTATTCAAATCTTAAGAAATTTGATGATTAATTAATTTTCTTTAATATTTTGTTTAGATAATAAAAAACTTCTCCTTCTCTTTTTCACTTTCATAAATTAACAAATTAAGAATATCATCACTATTACAAATATTGTAGTATTTAGTTTTAGTATTCTAAAAAATTTTATTTATAATTTTTTTCAATTATACAAATTTCAATTTTTTTTCAATTTAATTTATATTTAATATAATATATGTTGGATTACTGAGAGGGGGGTTGAATCAGTAATAGAGAAATTATAATATTTTTTAAACCAAATAATCCAAGTGTTATATCAATGTAATGAGCAATGAACAATCATACACATACACATACACAATACACTAGTGTTTTACATGGAAACCCAAAGCGGGAGAACACCACATTATGTTTTTTCTTACATGTCTTGAAGAATTACATTCATTGGAAGCACCAACTTCCTTTGTTTTCCATCTGCAACTAGAAGGAGGCTCCAACCCCCTATTTTCTCAGGCTACAACATGAGGGAAGCTCCAAATCCCCAATTCTCTGGCTACAACCAAAAGGAGGCTAAAACCCCCTATGTTCTTTGGATACAACCAGAAGGTGGCTACAACCACTTGTCCTTGCCCTGTCCAACCGCCCTGAAGTAGAATTAGAATGATGGAACCACTGTCACACTATCACTGTGAGATATATCGTTGTAAACCTGTACCTCAACATGTAATCAACCTGTACCATAAACAAGTGCATCAACCATGCACTAACCTATACCAAAAAACCTGTCATCAACCTGTACCAACATCATCAACTATACACCTCATGTATGTGCCACCTCATCAACTACTTGTCTCAACCATGTACCCAACATGTACCTTAACCAAAATCCCTCATCAATTTCATATTCCAAATATGATTTGTAACTTTGTAATAGACCTAGTGTATATGATCACATACCTGCAAAACTTCCTTAACTTTGACAACAAGAGACTAGCATTTTCATCAAAAATTTCTTTAGTCTCACATGACTAGTTTTGGATTAGTCAATAACCCTAACTTGAAATGATCATAACTTTGTACTTGTAATGAATAAAGATATGAAAATGATACACAATGTTCTTCAGTATGTTTTATGAAATTCCTCCAGGTGTCAGTACTTGGAACCTCTCAAAAAATGAGTTATAGAAAAAATGACATACCTTGTTGAATTCTGGCTTATTCTAGAGAGCGACCTTATAGAGCCTGCCCCACACAGAATATTTGTTGAATCGATATGAAAATGTTACACATGATACTAAAGAATATACTATAAGCAAAACATTTTGTTTTACTGAATTTGTATATGTTATGAAGAAGTTATGACGTGTTTACCTGAAACACGTGTTTTTGACTAGTTTCAGGACTGGCCACAAACTGTATTTTCCACGGAGTGTAACTCCAAAAATACAATGACCCACAAGTTGAATGTTTTACCAAAGATACTTGGATATGTTTACTCAATTGAATAGAAATTTCACAGTCTGAATCATTCTAGAAAAAAATTTATTGCGAAAATGGTGAGATGACCTGTAAATAACATACCTTAGAAAGCATCATCAAAAGAATTTATCCTTCCTTGAATTCCGACCTTTTTTTCTTCACCTTCCCTCAGAAATTCAGCTTAGATATCCTTTGGCTACCTCATACACCTATAGGTATTCAATATTCTCAAGTGTAATTAAAATGAGAGAGCCTTGCCTCTTATTTATACTCTCCAAGTAGCTTCCTTAAAAACATCTTCTAGGTCACTTTGCCCACTTTCCTTATTTTAGGGTTAACCCACTTATAACTTCTCCATTAAATTTATTATTTAAATAATTTATTTTGTATTCACTTTGAATTATAGTACACTCATCACTTCACTTTATTATTTACCTTCTAAAATCTCTTAAACCACTTTGACTACTTTGACCTTTTGGGGCTTCTAGATGACATAAGAGGGTCCTCCAACTTTGTAAGGCCATAACTCTCAAACCATGAGGAGTTATGTGACGTTACACATACCACCAGAAATGGAATGACATGTACCATCCATATAGAATAGTATTACCTAAAAATATATCAAAACGCATACCATTATCCATCAAACAAACTTGGGTCCATTACCCAAACCCGTGTTCTCCAACTTCTCATGGCCATAACTCTCTAACCGTGAGGAGTTATGTGGCGTTCCACATACCACCAGAAATGGAATGAAAAGAACTGTCCATCTAGGATAGTTTCTCTGAAAAATTCACTGACCTTCATCTCATTATTCCACAAATAAGCATGGGTTCTCTAACCATACTTCTAGGATAACGCAATCCTCTAAGCGTCTTCTCGTGAGGGCTTTCACCATAAGAGGACCACTTTGGGTTCATCCATTTTTAATTATTATCAACCATGACAAGACAATAATGAGTCATCTTTACATCAAACAAACTAGGGTCCATTACCCAAACCTTTGTGCTACCGGGCTTTCTTCAAGGGTTGACATCAATGACAACCAACCTTGATCAACAATCTCCCCCTTTAGCATTGATGGCAACACTCTGATGCAAAATTTAAATTATGTCATGAATTACTGAATTCATATCACTCATGCTCCCCCTGGAAATATGCCTCTGTCCTCTGCATCTCTGTGACCATTTCTCCCCCTGGAACCATACCTCTGTCTTCTGCATCTGATGAATCTATACCCCTTTGTCATCAATGGAAAAGGTATCTTTCCATCCGAGGCTGCTCCCCCTGACTGAATTGTCCTCTTTATGGTGCTTCCTCATGTACATATAAGACATATAAGATAATCATTCAAAAGCATTCATTTTTGGAGTAGAAATAACTCTGAGTCTCTGGCGAAGATACTAAAAGTCTTCCCGTGGAAGTGGTTTTGTAAGGATGTCTGTCACTTGTTCTTTTGTGCCCACTTACTCAACTCTGGTGTTCTTTTATGAAACTTATTATTGTAGAAAGTGATACTTGATTGGAATGTGCTTTTTCTCGGAGTGCATCACCCAGTTCTTTAAGATACTGATGGTGCTTGTATTATCACAATAGATTGGAATGGGCTCATCATACTCAACCTGTATATCTGTTAAAGTTTGTTTCATCCAAAGAAACTATGTACAACACACTGTTGCTGCAATATACTATGCCTTGGCTATAGATAGAGATACTGATGATTGTTTCTTGCTTAGCCATGATACTAAACACTCATCCAAGTAGAACACTGCTCCACCTTTGCTTCGTCAGTCATCAATACAACCTGCCCAATCTGCATCTGTGTAGGCAATAAGATATAGATCCTTTCCTTTTGGATACCATAATCCAAACTCTTTTGTTCCTTTGAGATATCTGAAAATCCTCTTCACTGCTAATACATGTGATTCCTTTGGTGTTGCTTGAAATCATGCCACCTATCCAACTGCCTGCATTACATCTGGTCTGGATGTTGTCACATATAGTAGGCTACCAATCATTGACCTGTATTACCTCTAATTTGTAGACTTTGAATCATCATCTTTTCTCAACTTGCAATTGGTTTATAAGGGAGTGATAACTGGTTTGCAATCTTCCAAAGGTTCCTTCAGGAAACAGTTTAACCACTGGAAGGAGATCATGGATTATTCTGAGAATGGAGTACCAATGTTTAATAGTCAGAATGGTTTTAAGTATGAGATGTGGAGCATAACGAAAAAAGTAGTTTTATAGGCACAAGCACATTATATTTGGCTATCGGTTGTTATAGGATACGATTGTTCAAAAAAGGCAATGGATTTCATCTGGAAGGATTACCTAATCCGGTAAGAGAAAAGGTTGGTAAATGTTCATTAGCAAAAGAACTTTGGGATAAGTTACATGAAATATATTCTTCACCCATCATAGATTTAGAAAATATCAAAGAAGATGTAGATACAAATCAAGAAGAATTATGTTCACCATGTCAAGTAGATTCAAAATATGAAGAGTACATAATCACCAGAGGTATGTTGTTTTGTTTTAATTGTGAAAATTGTTGATCAAGGTTGGTTGTCATTGATGTCAAACCTTGAAGAAATCCCGGTAGCACAAAGGTTTTGTTAATGGACCCAAGTTTGTTTGATGTAAATATGACTCATTATTGTCTTGTCATGGTTGATAATAAGTATAAATGGATGAACTCCAAAGTGGTCCCCTTATGGTGAAAGCCCTCACGGGAAGATGCTTTGTGGATTGAGTTATCCTAGAAGTATGGTTAGAAAACCCATGATTATTTGTGGAATAATGAGATGAAGGTCATTGAATTTATCAGTGAAACTATTCAATATGGATAGTGCTTGTCATGCCATTTCCAGTGGTCTACAGAACGCCACATAACTCCTCACGATTAGAGAGTTACGGCCATGAGAAGTTGGAGAACCCAGGTTT
Organism: Picea engelmannii; assembly: GCA_009831015.1. Lineage (NCBI taxonomy): Eukaryota > Viridiplantae > Streptophyta > Pinopsida > Pinales > Pinaceae > Picea > Picea engelmannii. The sequence goes on along the minus strand of ML790269.1, from coordinate 1,170,369 downwards.
GGGTAATGGACCCAAGTTTGTTTGATGGATAATGGTATGAGTTTTGATATATTTTCAGTTAATACTATTCTATATGGATGGTACATGTCATTCAATTTCTTTTTGTATGTGTAACGTCACATAACTCCTCACGGTTTGAGAGTTATGGCCTTACGAAGTTGGAGGACCCTCTTATGTCATCTAGAAGCCCCAAAAGGTTAAAGTAGTCAAAGTGGTTTAAGAGATTTTAGAAGGTAAATAATAAAGTGAAGTGATGAGTGTACTATAATTAAAAGTGAATACAAAATAAATTATTTAAATAATAAATTTAATGAATAAATTAGAAGTGGGTTAACCCTAAAATAAGGAATGTGGGCAAAGTGACCTAGAAGATGTTTTTAAGGAAGCTACTTGGAGAGTATAAATAAGAGGCAAGGCTCTCTCATTTTAATTACACTTGAGCATATTGAATACCTATAGGTGTCTAAGGTAACCAAAGGATATCTAAGTCGAATTTCTGAGGGAAGGTGAAGAAAAGAAGGCTAGAATTCAAGGAAGGATAAATTCTTTTGATGATGCTTTTCTAAGGTATGTTATTTATAGGTCATCTCACCATTTTTGAAATAATTTGTTTTCTAAAATGATTCAGACCGTGAAATTTCTATGCCATTGAGGAAACCTATCCAAGTATCGGTGCTAAAACATTTAGCTTGTGGTTCGTTGCATTTTTGGATTTACACTCTGTAACATCCCGCTCTGGCGCAAATGCCAAACTTATTCTTTGAGGACACTTGCTCGCAACTGATCTGGATTTATATGATAAAACTTTTCTTTCATTATGATGCATTGAGTTATATGACAGGATGTTTTTACTACCTTGGTGTAGACAGGTGCTGCTGACTCAGTTTCTTTGAGTGTGCAGGGTGTCGGACCTGGAGGATGCAG
>ML790269.1:1142833-1154777 GCA_009831015.1 Picea engelmannii | reverse complement strand
TTATTAATTTAGCGGTTGTAGCAATAACGTAGAATCTAAGAGGTGTGATAATTGTGACACGATGATAGACAGTTAATGTTTCATGTCAGCAATATCATAATTATTAATTATTGATTAATAACATGGGTGGTGCGATAGCCTGATATTTCGTACCTTAAATTACTCCAGTTAGTATTTTAGGGTGCTTGTTCATGTGATTATGGTTGGAATTGTGCTCTGTTGTCGAAGTCCTCTGTCACGCGCCTTCCATAAGGAGTGCAGTTGTTCTTCTTATGTATGTTCTACTTGATAGTGGTCAGTGGGGTGCTTGGTCTGTTGTGTCGGGTGGGATGTAGATACCTCCATGTTCCTCAGAACAGTCGCCAGCCCTGAGACCTTAAATGGTTAAAGACGAGGGGAAACCGGGCTTGAGCGTTGATTATGTGTCTTGGAGGTCCTAACCTTGCAGGGTAGGACGGCCGGGAGGTCATTCATATTTAGCAGTCAGTTTTACTTGTCGTGTGATCTCCTTTTATGCATGTGGTTACGTATCGTGCGTCCTGGTCATAATCTTATGTTCATCCTGGTTGCGTCGTATTCGTCGTCGGGTGGCGACGCGGAGTCGAATAGGTTGTGGTTGCTTCCTTGTACATATGCACACACACACTTCTAGAAACAAAAAAAAATAAAAATAAAAAATTGCACCTGTCACTCGAATGGTTGTCGTGACGAGGCGGTTCGTTACACACTCCGTGGAAAATAGGGTTTTTCGCCAGTCCTGAATCTAGTCAAAAACAGGTGTTTCGGTTAAACACGTCATAACTTCTTCATAATAGATCCAAATTCTGTAAGACCAAATGTGTTGGTTAGAATACAGTCTTTAGTATTGTTTGTAACAATTCCAGATCGATTCAAAAAATATTCGGTGTGGGGCACACTCTACAAGGTCGCTCTCTAGAATAAACCAAAATTCAACAAGGTATGCTATTTTTGCTATAACTCATTTTATGAGAGGTTTCAAGTAGTGACACCTGGAGGAATTGCATAAAACACACTGACAAACATTGTGTATTAGTTTTATATATTTATTCGTTACAGGTACAAAGTTATGATCATTTCAAGTTAGGGTTGTTGACTAATCCAAAACTAGTCATGTGAGACTAGAGAAAAGTTTGATGAAAATGCTAGTCTCTTGTTGTCAAAGTTAATGAAGGTTTGCAGGTATGTGATCATATACACCAGGTCTATTATAGAGTTACAAATCATGTTTGAATGATGAAATTGATGAGGACTTTTGGTTAAGGTACATGTTGTGTACATGGTTGAGACAAGTAGTTGATGAGGTGGCACATACATGAGGTGTATAGTTGATGATGTTGGTACATATTGATGAGTCATAGTTGATGCATAGTTGACACATGATTGGTACATACTTGGTACATGGTTGGTTTCACTTGTGTATGGTGCAGGTTGATTACAGGTTGTTTGGTACAGATTGGTGCATGGTTGATGCACTTGTTTATGGTACGGGTTGATTACAGGTTGAGGTACAGGTTGATGCATGGTTCAGGTTTTTTGGTATAGGTTTAAAGTGATATATCTCACAGTGATAGTGTGATAGTGGTTCCATCATTCTACTTCTACTTCAGGGCAGTTGGACGAGGCAATGACAGGTGGTTGTAGCCACCTTCCAGTTTTAGCCAGAGAACATAGGGGGTTGTAGCTTCCTTCTGGTTGTAGCCAGAGAATTGGGGAGTTGGAGCTTCCCTCAGGTTGTAGCTTGAGAAACTAGGGGGTTGGAGCCTCCTTCTAGTTGCAACTAGAATACAAAGGAAGTTGGTGCTTCCAATCAATGTAATTCTTCAAGACATATAAGAAAAAGCATTTGTGGTTTTCTCCCGCTTTGGGTTTCCATGTAAAACGCTAGTGTATTGTATATATGTATGATTGTTCATTTGTTCATTGCTCATTATTGGATGATAATTTTACATTGATATAACACTTGGATTATTTGGTTTAAAAAGGATTATAATTTCTCTATTATTTATTCACCCCCCCTCTCATTAATCCAACAATTGGTTTCAAAGCAAGTTCCTTCAGAAATTAGTTTAACCACTGAAAGGTAGATCATGGAGAGCAAAAACTTGTATAAAAATGGAATACCACAGTTTGATGGAAAAAAGTATTCTTTTTGGATCATAAGGATGAAGACATATATACAGACACAAGGATTTCAAGTTTGGAAATCAATTGTAGATGGATACATAGCACCAGCAGTTCCACCAACAAATGACAAAGAAGTGAAACTTGGTGAGAATAATTCCAAAGCTGAAAATGCACTTTTGAATGGTCTCAGTGATACAATATTCACCAAAGTTGCACATTGTAAATCTGCTAAAGAGATTTGGGACAAGCTTTGAAATATTTATGAAGGAGATACAAAGGTCAAAGAAGCAAAGCTTCAAACTTACATAGGTCATTTCGAACAACTAAAAATGAAGGAAGATGAAAATATTGCAGCCTACTTCTTACGAGTCGATGAAACAATCAATGCAATCATAGGATTGGGAGAAGAAATTGAAGAATCTTTAATTGTTCAAAAGGTACTAAGATCTCTTCCTATGAGATTCAACCCTAAGATATCAACACTAGAATAAATATCAGATCTAAACTCAATAAGCATGGATGAACTGCATGGAATATTCACAACATATGAAATGAGAACTGAACAGGAAAATCCAGATGTAAAAGAAGCAACCTTCAAAGCATCCAAAATATCAAAGCAAAAGAAACAACAACAAGAAGAATATAGCAGCAGCAGTGACATCTTGGAAGATGATGAAGAAGTGGCCAACTTCGTTAAAAGACTGAGCAAGGGAACCAACGGTAGGGATAGAGGTAAGCTTCCTTTAATTTGTTTTAATTATGATGGTATTGGTCATTTTGATAACAAATTTTCTCATAAGAAAAAGAGAAATGATGAAGGTTACTCAAAAGGTAAACACCCATATAAAGGCAAAAGAACTACAAAGAAAATTTTCAAGAAAAGATTATGCACCAAAGAAGACAACTCATCATCAGATGAATATGAAGTCAGTGACAATGAGACATTAAGAGTTCTATTCATGGTAGTAAAAGACTCTAGCAAAGAAGACTCCAGAGAAGAATATGAAGAAGCCGAAGAAGAATATGAAGAAGTCAAAGAAGAAATTGAAGAGGCGTAAGTTGACTATCAAGAAGAATTAATGTGTGCCATAGAAGTTATCAGAAGAGAAAAGAAGAAGAACAAGAAACTACAAGAAGAACTAGACAAGAAAAAGGACACTCGAGAACTAAAACAAATGATCACAAAATTGAAGGTTCAAATAGAAGAAGATAAAATAATTGGAAGCACTCAAAGAAAAGCTAGAAGAAAAGGACAGGATCGTTGGAAACTTGGAAGCAGAGATTGTCACACTAAGAAAGGATATTCAAAAGAAAAATATGCAGAATAAATCAAAAGTTTTGGATGACATTATCAGTAGTCAAAAATCTCATCTTGACAAGATCGGACTTGCATACACTCAGACAAAAAAAGGATCAAGCTCCAAAACAACAAATCAAGAAATATATCCAAAAAGATATGCAGAAACAATCAAAGGGGATAGAAGGATATACAAGGAAGATTATAGGGATACTCCTCCATCGAGAAGAGTCAGATTTCAAAATAAAAAAACCAACAGATAGGCTTCAAGAAGAAGAAGGATTCATAAGAGCACCTCCCTTTAGAATATCCTCAACTCCTAGGTATCATACTATATTTTTTGGTTTATGTTATGCATGTAATAATTTTGGACACAAAGCTATGAATTGCAGAGCTAACAATAGGAACAATAACAACTTTGAGAGTCATCTACAAAGGGGTTATTCAAGAAGACCTAGTGAAACACAGAGAACAAGTTACAATAGGTTTGAATCTTTGAGCATTGAAGTGGAATGTTACAAATGTAACAATTTTGGACACATGGACAAAGATTGTAGAATGACAGTCCCTCCTAATGAACCTCAACAGAATAACAACATTCACAGACAAGAACCTCAGAAAACATCATGGATAAGAAAGCAAGATCAGTATAGCAATGAAGTATGCACAATCTCTCTACAAGCTAAGCAGAAGAAACACGGTTGATATGTTGATAGTGGGTGTTCAAAACACATGACAGGTGATAGAGAAAAGTTTCTTACATTATGAAAGGAAAGAGATGGACCAATCTCCTTCGGAAATGATGATTCATCCAAAATCATTGAAAAAGGAATAGTCTGAATTGGGAACAAGAATGAAAAGGAAGAAAATGTTCTATTAGTAGAAGATATGAAACATAATCTTCTAAGTGTGAGACAAATGTGTGACCAAGGTCATAAAGTTACTTTCAATTCACAAAAGTGTGAGATAAGAAAAGAAGGTTCGGGGAAATTGGTTGCTACAGCTGCAAGAACTTCAAGCAACATATATGTGTTAAGTGAAATTGGAAATGAAAAGTGTTGTCTAGGAAAGGAAGATGAAAGTTGGCTATGGCACAAAATAATGGGTCACATGAATTTTGATAACCTTGTCAAAGTCAGCAAAAGAGAAGCAGTCAGAGAAATGTCGTAGATCACGAAACCAACCAACACTTTATGCAAGCATTGTCAACAAGGAAAGCAAACAAAGACCAGGTTCAAATCAAAGGAATATTCAATGACAAGACCACTTGAAATTGTGCATACTGATCTAGTTGGACCGACTACAACAAAGGGTTTAAAAGGTGAGAGATATTTTACGCTATTAGTTGATGATTATACAAGAATGAATGTAGTTTTCTTTCTCAAGAATAAGTCAGAATCTTTTGAAAACTTCAATATCTACAAGGAAATGGTTGAAAGTGAGATGGATTCAAGAATCAAATGCTTAATATTTGATAATGGAGGAGAATTCACCTCAAAGGAATTTATGGACTACTGCAACAATCATGGAATAAAAAGGCAATTCTCCATTGCTAGGACACCTCAATAGAATGGAGTTGTTGAAAGAAAGAATAGGACAGTACAGGAAATGGCTCGAACAATGCTAAAGGATTCAAAATTGATAGATATGTTTTGGACACAGGCAGTGCATACAATAGTTCACATTCAAAAAAGAGTAATGCTTGGAAACAACACTGACAAAACTCCTTACGAGCTATGGAAAAGAAGACTAGCAAATGTGAAGCACATCAGAGTTTTTGGAAGAAAATGCTATATCAAGAGAGAAGATGGCAAAATCGTAAAGTTTGACTCTGGTGTGGACAAAGGAGTACTTGTTGGTTACTCAAGTATAAGGAAAGCATGCAAGTGTTACAATCTAAGATTGAACAAAGTTGTGGAAAGCATCAACGTGACAATTGATGAAACAGGCAAACCAGAATCAAAGGAAGAAGAAAATGAATCAATGAAACAACCCTTAGAAGAAGAAGTAGAAGATGAAAAAGAAGTAGAAGAGGAATATGAAGAGAATCCAATAGAAGCAGAAGAGCAAGTTCAACAAGTGTCTCCAAAGACACCCAGTAAATGAGTACAGAAGAATCATCCTTCAGATCAGATTATCGGAAACAAAGATGTAGGAGTTGAGACTAGAAAAAGAATTATTTCACTAGAAAAAGCACACCTGGCACTCTCATCTACAATTGAACCAAATTGTTTTGAAGAAGCCAACAAGGCTGAATTTTGGAAAAAGGTCATGGATGAAGAATTGGATCAAATAGAGAAAAATGACACTTGGGAACTGGTTCCAGGACCAAAGAATAAGAATGTGATCGGCACAAAGTGGGTCTTCAGGAATAAATTGAATGAAGATGGACAAGTTACAAGGAACAAAGCTAGATTGGTATGTAAAGGATATGCACAGGTTGAAGGAATCGACTTTGAAGAGACATTTTCCCCAATTGCCAAAATGGAAACAATCTGTTTGTTTTTAGCTTATGCAATCTCCAAAAATATTAAAATGTATCAAATGGATGTAAAATCATCTTTTATAAATGGGGAACTTGAAGAAGAATTCTACATTAAACAACCAGAAGGATTTTAGTTGTCAGAGAATGCACATTATGTGTGTAAATTAAATAAGGCCTTGTATGGTCTAAAACAGGCTCCTAGAGCATGCTACTCTAGACTGGATAAGTATCTGCAACAGGCAGGGTTCAGAAAAGGAAGTGAAGACAACAACCTGTACATCAAGGTAAGTCAAGGTAATATTTTATTAATTAAAGTTTATGTTGGTGATATTATTTTTGGTTGTGATGATGATAGGTTAAGCCAGAATTTGCAAAAGATATGTAGAATGAATTTGAAATGTTGTTACTTGGAGAACTATCATTCTTTCTAGGACTTCAGATACGTCAAAGCAACCAAGGATCCACGAGAGGCGATTAGTACCTTGTCACGATACACCGGGGAGCAATGACTACTTTCAATTTCATACAACAATCTCCCCCTCACCACGAGCTGAGTGTGTATCGAACTCGTGACCTCTAACTCTGATTCCAAATGTTGGAAGTATGATTGTCGTTACACCAAAACCCGCAGGTGATTGGTAAACTCACCACCGCCATATTTCAAGGATCCACGAGAGGTGATTAGTCCCTTGTCACGATACACTGGGGATCGCTGACTACTTGCAATTTCGTGCAACAATATCTAATTTCAAATGCATCTTACTAGTTTTTTGGGGGGATAAGTTAATGTAAATTCATCTTAATTTGGTTATTTTCATTATTTTAAATTTTTAAAAATTGGTCTTCTAACTTTTTCAATATATTGATATTTAATAAATTCAATGTTAAAATAAATAACCTTGATTTTGTATTATATTTTTTATTTTTATTTTTTCATTTTAATTTATAAATATAATTCTATTTGGTTATCAGAACAATTTCAAAACATAAAAATGTTAAACATATAATAGTTATTAATACACACTATTTTTAAAACTTAATAAAACACCTTGTTTTTAAATGTAAAAAAAAATATTTACTAATATTATTTTGTTACTATATTTACACCACATCTTATCAATTATAAAACTTCTTATAAATTACACATAATAAAAAACTACATTTACACCACATCTTATCAATTATAAAACTTCTTATAAATTACACATAATAAAAAACTATATTTACACCACATCTTATCAATTATAAAACTTCTTATAAATTACACATAATAAAAAACTTCATACACATTGTAGTGTATTGATATAATAAATGCATTTTTTTTAATTTTAATTAATTAGTTATATTTTAAAATTACACATTGTGTAGTGTATTGATATAATAAATGCATTTTTTTTTAATTTTAATTAATTAGTTATATTTTAAAATTGTATTTAAAAATGAATATTCATCTCCAAATAAAATTTTATTCACTTAAATAAAACATGACAATTATTAGCTAATAAATTTTTATACCAACTAATAATAAATGGGTTATCTATTTAATGCTACCTTTGGTGGCCTCTTCAATGGTCAAGAGTAAAGTAGGTATACAACCACATCTTCTTTGAAGAAATTATCATAAAATCAAACATTTTTGTGAACACCCATAAAGAGAGGATACAATCTATGCATCCATATGATAAGTGAGCATTGCATCTTATATTTATATTTATATTTTGATCATATCCCAATCTTTCTTAACCATGGGAATCATGTTCATTCTAGATCTTATTAGAAAAAAAGAAATTGTAATTTAGATCTTGAGGTCTTTGTTGAAGGGTGATAATTCTACCAAAAATACTATAAAAGCAATTAATAGACCTACTTTGTGTTGTAGGCCTCTAGCAACATGAAAATCTAGAATGAATCATTCATTGCTTATTATTTACATTAATATGTTTATGATTTGGAGCTTCCCATGATGCATAGAAACACAAAACTAAAGGAAATTGCTCATCAAGTTCACTAAATATGATATTTTTATTAAGGTTATTAATTGTTCACCTGATCTCTCATACCATGTGGAAATGCATGAAAGAATGAGATGTTAGAGGATAACCCTAATGCATAAGTTTGATGGTAATAAAAATCATGTTACCTTCTCCCTAACTTTCTTAAGAATCCTACCCAACTTTAAAAATGGTGTTCCAAGCATTATTGCTACAAAGGATATGTCTCCTTGATTTTGGGTTTGGGATGAGGCAAAGGGAAAGAGAGCTATGGAGCATTCTCAAAATATTTGTAAAGTATCATCACACTGATGTTAATGTTGCTAGAAACAAGAAGAAGAAAGTGAAAGAGTGTGATGGATAAATATGCATGGACTCGGAAAAAGGGGAATGGTTATTTTGGAAAATGAAGGAGTGAGGATTTGATGATGTTATAAATTGAATGAACAAAATCACTAGTCTCATTGTTGTAATCACAATTTTAGGTTTTGTGATGTTGACAAGGTTCATTTTGTGCAAGTTCATATCTAAACTTAATCAAGAACATACAAGTTATAAAATTTCACTAATCTTGATAGAGTTTTTAATCCGAAACAAAAAACATTAAATAGTTTTATGTGAAATAAAAAAAAATGGTATGCATTATCTCTATGATTATCTTTAGCAAACTTGTACAAGATTGGTGGATTGTTGAGAGATTTACATTCATTTCTTGGTTATGTGTTGTGTTCCCATTATCTATTGTATTAGTGAGAAGTACTATGAATTACATACTAAGTGGTTGAGAGGTCTCCCAAAGTGTTGAAATAATAATCATATTAGATTCCAAAGAAATAACCATGTCATGAATATATGCAAACAAATAGCATTATGAATGCAATAAAATAACGTTCGATACTATTAGTGAGGTGGAATATGTGAACATGGAAAAAGAGAGAAGCATTGATTTCCTTGGGTTTTCTAAATGTCTATTGTTTTATCTTCAAAATTGACATTCAACAACTCATTTGTAATTTATCTTCCATTCAACAACTCATTTGTAATTAATATTTACATTGATAACCTATGACTAATTGTTTACAATGCTAAGAGTGGAGTTAAAAATAACAAAGGAAATGAAATTATGTCGAGTGTTGAAGACAAAAATAACAAAAGAAATGACATTATGGAAAGTTTGAGATTCACAAACATGAAGTGTGTGCTAAATGCAATGTCAATTCTCATATTGAGAGGAATCAACAATGCTCATAACACATGAATTCTCATGGGGATTTGCAAAGAAAAGGTGTCTAAGATTCTTTGAGAAGATTTCTTTAAGTGATACATAAAATTGCTCGGACACCAATAGGGTGGTAGGATATTTATCTAGGTGTGAGCTATGTGATGGATTTAATGTTGTGGAATGGTACAGTGTATATATCTGGGAATATATAAGAGCCAACTAAAATGGAGATGGTTTTTGTCTTTAGATTCCAAAGGCAAGTATTGTTTGATGAACCAATGCCCATTGACCAACCAAGCATTGGAAGTGAAGAGATTGATGGGTTATTGAAAATCTAACCCTTATTTTAACATTTTATAATATTTATTGTTCTTCAAGTGATTTTAAAACTTTACATTTTTTTTAAAGTGTGTTTTTTTTATTACCTTTCTAGAACAGGTTTGAACTCCTTAGAAGGGATAGGAAGGGTTCAATTTTCCGTCAATAATAACATGAAAATTAACGCCTCGTAAAGTCAAAATAAATAGGTGGATGGTTGTTTATTAAAACAAGGAAAGTTGCAATTTCCCAACCAACAGTGTACCTAAAACAACACTATGTAAATTAACACCATAAGGGCACCCAAGAATGAACTACTCTCCATTCAGTATTGTGTGCATTAAATATGCGAAATTTGCAGAATTTTGCAAGTCTGGAGATATGGACAAGTGAGGTCTGATTCATTCTCAATGTATATTTGTGTACATTAAATGTCAGTTTTGCACGGTTTTGTAGATCAGGAGATATGGAGGAGATTATCCAATTTAACAATAATACAACAATACCTCCATTACCTGAGATGAAGATTGAAAAAAATAATAATGAAAAAGCATTGTATAGGATTATACATGCACACACCTAGCTGCTAAATATGATAATTGATGTGTCTATAACCCTGAACCCACTTAGCTTGCCAAAATATGCAAAAGTTGTAGGTCAAAGACCAGATTTCTAGATCTACCATTATTGGACTGAATCAAAATAGGTCCATTCAAAATTACAAAGTAAACGTTATTATTTTATCACTTTTATAAACAAATAGCATACATAAAGAGGTTAGTGTGCTTAAAAATCCAATGTACAAGTCTTGGGTATCCCCTAACATATAGACTTGTTTTCTTAGACTGCTCAGTTCAAATGGAATAAATCCTACAATCCTTGCAAAGGCTTAAGAAAAATAAATTGACTAGGTGAAGCACTCCATGCTTATTAGGAACCAATTTTATGATTGTATTTGGATATCCCTGCACAAGCAACTTGAATCAAAACCCATCAAAAGTCATACCATAAATAAAGAAAAATTCACCCAATTGTTTTTTTTTCTTTTTTAATCCCAACATAATCCCATTAGACCTCCAATAAAAGCAATGTTTAACCACTACAAAACCCAAAACTTTTCTTAACCCGCCTTAAACTTACTTAAAAATATCAACTTTCTTCTTGTAAAACACTTTCTCTTAAAAATCAATCCTTCACCTACCAATCCATTCAAAATTGACACAAAATAATTTCAAGTTTGGCACACTGAACTATTTGTCAAAATTTAAAGAAAATAAAATGAATTTTCAAGCCTAACAATGGAGTAGATTCCATGGTCCGCTATTGCTGGTTAATTTTCATCACAATGGCCTTCAATTTAAGAGCTGAAATTTCCTTATAAAGTTGTGCACAATGGGTGTCTGATATCCTCGAACTGTAATGGACCCAAGTTTGTTTGATGGATAATGGTATGAGTTTTGATATATTTGCAGGTAATACTATTCTATATGGATAGTACATGTCATGCCATTCCATTGTTATGTGGAACGTCACATAACTCCTCACGGTTAGAGAGTTATGGCCATGTGAAGTTGGATAACCCTCATGAATCATCTAGAAGCCCCAAAAGGTCAAAGTAGTCAAAGTGGTTTAAGAGATTTTTAGAAGGTAAATAATAAAGTGAAGTGATGAGTGTACTATAATTAAAATTGAATACAAAAGAAATTATTTAAATAATAAATTTAATGTAGAAATTACTAAGTTGACAAGTGGTTAGAAGTGGGTTAGCCCTAAAACTCATACCATAAATAAAGAAAAATTCACCCAAAAAAAATGTTTTGTTTTTAATCCCAACTTAATCCCATTAGACCTCCAATAAAAGCAATGTTTAACCACTACAAAACCCAAAAAATTTCTTAACCCGCCTTAAACTTACTTAAAAATATCGACCTTCTTCTTGTAAAACACTTTCTCTTAAAAATCAATCCTTCACCTACCAATCCGTTCAAAATTGACACAAAATCATTTCAAGTTTGACACACAGAACTATTTGTCAAAATTTAAAGAAAATAAAATGAATTTTCAAGCCTAACAGTGGAGTAGATTCCATGGTCTGCTATTGCTGATTAAATTGCATCACAATGGTCTTCAATTTAAGAGCTGAAATTTCCTTATAAAGTTGTGCACAATGGGTGTCTGATATCATCGAACTGTAATGGACCCAAGTTTGTTTGATGGATAATGGTATGAGTTTTGATATATTTGCAGGTAATACTATTCTATATGGATAGTACATGTCATGCCATTCCATTTTTATGTGGAACGTCACATAACTCCTCACGGTTAGAGAGTTATGGCCATGTGAAGTTGGAGAACCCTCATCAGTCATCTAGAAGCCCCAAAAGGTCAAAGTAGTCAAAGTGGTTTAAGAGATTTTTAGAAGGTAAATAATAAAGTGAAGTGATGAGTGTACTATAATTCAAAGTGAATACAAAAGAAATTATTTA
>ML790269.1:1117687-1142783 GCA_009831015.1 Picea engelmannii | reverse complement strand
TTTAAATAATAAATTTAATGGATAAATTACTAATTGGACAAGTGGTTAAAAGTTGGTTAACCCTAAAATAAGGAAAGTGGGTTAAGATGGTTAAAAGGTAACCCCTTGAGGAAGCTACATGAAAGTATAAATAAGAGGAAAGGCTCTCTCATTTAAATCACACTTGAGCATATTGAATATCTATAGGTGACTGAGGTAACCAAAGGATATCTAAGCCGAATTTCAGAGAGAAGGTGAAGTAAAGAAGAGTGAAATTCAAGGGAGGATAAATTCTTTTGATGATGCTTTCCAAGGTATGTTATTTACAGGTCATATCACCATTTTCGTAATAACCTTTTTTATAGAATGATTCAGACTGAGAAATTGATAGGACATTGAGAAAACATATCCAAGTAGTTGTGGTATGAACTTTAGCTTGTGGTTCATTCAATTTTTGGAGTTACACTCCGTGGAAAATAGGGTTTGTGTCTAGTCCTAAAACTAGTCTAAAACAGGTGTTTCGGGTAAAAACGTCATAAATTCTTCATAACATATCCAAATTCAGTAAGACCAAATGTACTGGTTAGATTATAGTCTGTAGTATTCGGTGTAAAATTTTCATATCCATACAACAAATATTCTGTGTGGGGCACACTCTACAAGTTCGCTCTCTAAAATAAGCCAGAATTCAACAAGGTATGTCATTTTTGCTATAAATCATTTTTTGAGAGGTTCCAAGTAGTGAAACCTGGAGGAATTGCATAAAACACACTAAAGAACATTGTGTACTATTTTCAGATCTTTATTCATTATAGATACATAGTTATGATTATTTCAAGTTAGGGTTGTTGACTAATCCAAAACTAGTCATGTGAAACTAAAGTAAAGTTTGATGAAAATGCTAGTCTCTTGTTGTTAAATTTAAGGAAGGTTTACAGGTATGTGATCATATACACCAAGTCTATTATAGAGTTACAAATCATATTTGGATGATGAAATTGATGAGGGCTTTTGGTTGAGGTACATGTTGGGTACATGGTTGTGACAAGTAGTTGATGAGTTGGCACATACATGAGGTGTATAGTTGATGATATTGGTACATCTTGATGAGTCATAGTTTATGACTATTTCATACATGATTGGTACATACTTGGTACATGGTTGGATGCACTTTTTTATGGTACATGTTGATTACAGGTTGAGGTACAGGTTGATTCATGGTTGATGCATGCTTCAGGTTATTGGTACAGGTTGTTTGGTGCAGGTTGATTGGTACAAGTTTACAATGGTATATCTCACAGTGATAGTGTGACAGTGGTTCCATATTTCTACTTATACATCAGGGCAGTTGGATGGGGCAAGGACAGGTGGTTGTAGCCACCTTCTAGTTGTATCCGGAGAACATAGGGGGTTGTAGCCTCCTTCTGGTTGTATCCATAGAATTGGGGAATTGGATATTCCCTCAGGTTGTAGCCTGAGAAACTAGGAGGTTGGAGCCTTCTTCTAGTTGCAACTGGAAAACAAAGGAATTTGGTGCTTCCAATGAATGTAATTCTTCAAGACATATAAGAAAAAACATTTCGTGGTTTTCTCCCGCTTTGGGTTTCCACGTAAAAACACTGGTGTACTGTGTATGTGTATGATTGTTCATTTGTTCAATGTTTATTTACTCTAAAATTATTGGATGATAATGCTACATTGATATAACACTTGCATTATATGGTTAAAAATGATTAAATTGCTCTATTTCTGATTCACCCCCCACTCTCAATAATCAAACATTTGGTATCAGAGCCGGTTCCTTTAGGAAATAGTTTAACCACTGGAAGGATATCATGGATTATTCTGAGAATGGAGTACCATGTTTAATGTTCATAATGGTTTTAAGTATGATACGTGGAGCAAAAGGACAATATAATTTGTACAGGCACAATAACATTATATTTGGCTATCATTTGTTATAGGATATGAGAGTTCAAAAAGGGCAAAGAATGCAACCAAGAAGGAATTGAAGAAGAATAACAAAATAACAATGGATTTCATCTAGGAAGGATTGCCTAATCTGGTAAGAGAAAAGGTTGGTAAATGTTAATCAACCAAAGAAATTTGGGATAAGTTACATCACATATATTCTTCACCCATCGCAGATTCATAAAATGCCAAAGAAGATGCAGATACAAAACAAGAAGAAAGATGTCCATCATGTCAGACAGATTCAGAAGAAGAAGAGTATGAAGAAGCAAAAGTTGATTATAGAGAAAAATTGATCAGTGCAATTGAATATCTAAAGAGAGAAAGAGAAGAAAAAAATCCATTCAAGAAAGAATTGATGAAGCAAAAGAAAAGTGTTCAAGGTTTCTAAAAAGATCAACAGGTCATCAATAATTTAGAAGAGGCCAGAAGAATTGAAGAAACTCTAGAATATCAAAAGAAATGTTTAGAAGCCAACATAGCAGCACAAAAGGAACAAGCAGAAAAGAGAGAAAAGATATTGATGGATCATCTCAAGGAAAGAACCAATGACTTAAACCAACTTGAGGAAGAGTTTGGTCAAGAAGAGAGAAGATTGGAAGAAGAAATAATTACATTGAAAATCCAACTTGAAGAAGCAAAGAGAATAGAAGAGGTCATGAAGTCTCAGATAACGAAGAAAGAAGAAGAGGTTGAGAATCTTGAAGAAGAATTTGTCACACTAAGAGTCAAAATCATCAAGCTCAACAAGAACGTTGAAGAGACAGAAACATCTACATCAGTTGTAGAGAATGAAGAGAAGCTCTCTGCGTTGCTTGAAAAGAATAATGAAGAAAATAGAAAGAGTTATGCATAAGTACTCAAAGGAAGGAATCATGATCAATAAGAATCTAAGAAAACTAATAAATATTCAAGAAGACCATCCATGTTCAAGCCACAAAGAAGCTTCAATCATGATCATGATCAGTCAAGGACTACATCACAAAGAAGATCATTCACTCCCAGGTGTGCAAATTTATTTTATGGTCATTGTTTTTATTGTACTAACTTTGGACATAAGGTTGCCGATTGTAGGGATTATAAAAGAAATGTTCAACCAAAAAAATCCTATGTGGCCCCACGTAACATTGAATGTTACAGATCTCATAACTATGGACACATAGCTCTTGATTGTAGAAGCATGATCGATAATTCCATGAAAGAGAACACTAACATCAAATATAACAAAGTATGGATAAGAAAAAATGAAGAACAAGTGAACAAAGACCAGGTCCCATAGATTGCAAGATTGGCAATAAAACGAGATGAAGAAAAACCTACAGAAAAAAAGAAGGATGGCAGATATAGAAAGGTTTGGAAAATAAGTGAAAGAAAAGAAGGACAAGTGAATAATGAACAGATTCAAGAGATTGTACTTTTAGGTATTGTAGTGAAAGATGAATCCATAGACAGAAAGAAAGAAGTCAGAGCTCAGAGAGATGATGAATCTACCAATGAAGATGATGATGAAAATGCATCAGAACATGAATTGTTCTGAGCTATCTGTCTTAGAGACTCCCAGGTAATATGAATATTAGACAGGGGGAGTCTATGTGATTGTTGTAACAGACCAAAGAACCATCCTTCGAGCATATTGCAGAGTTTGAGAAG
This sequence comes from Picea engelmannii, assembly GCA_009831015.1. Taxonomy (NCBI): domain Eukaryota; kingdom Viridiplantae; phylum Streptophyta; class Pinopsida; order Pinales; family Pinaceae; genus Picea; species Picea engelmannii. The sequence continues at coordinate 1,139,183 of ML790269.1, read as the reverse complement.
ACAGATCCAGAGCAATCGATTAGCAAAAGTATAGTTTGATAGATTAAGCAAGACTTCATGATAGTATAGTGATAAATGGGTCAGCATTATGGACAGTTGTGCAAGTAGAGTCTTGGATAGTATGGACAGAGATGGATTGGTAAGAATACTTAGTAGGTTTGGAAAGATATATGAAAGTGGATGAGAGCACGGATTCATAGATTGGTTCAGAGAGTGGTTCAAAGACAAAGGAACATTATCATAATGGATGATAATTACATAGGAAATGGCTTGAACAATGCTAATGGATTCCAAATTTACAGATATTTTGCGGACACATGCAGTGCATACAACAGTTTACATTCAAAATAGAATAATGCTAAAAAACAACAATGACAAAACTCCCTACGAACAATGGAAAGGAAGTGCAGACAACAACCTCTACATCAAGGTAACTAAAGGTAGTATTTTATACTAATGACAGGTTAAGCCAGAAATTTGCAAAGGATATGCAGAATGAATTTGAAATATCGTTACTTGAAGAACTATCCTTCTTTTTGGGTCTTCAGATATGTCAAAGAAACTAAGGATTTTTTATTTATCAAACTAAGTATATCATAGAAATGATAAAGAGGTTCATAATGGAAGATTGCAAATCAGTTACCACTCCTATGCAAACCGGTTGCAACTTGAGAAAATACAATGATTCAAAGTCTACATACCAGAGGCAATATAAGTCAATGATTGGTAGCTTACTATATGTGACAGCATCCAAGACCATATGTAATGCATGCAATTGGATAGGTGGCACAATTTCAAGCAGCACCAAAGGAATCACATGTATTAGCAGTGAAGAGGATTTTCAGATATCTCAAAGGAACAAAAGAGTTTGGATTATGGTATCCAAAAGGAAAGGATCTATCACTTATTGCCTACACAGATGCAGATTGGGCAGGTTGCATTGATGACCGACGAAGAACCAGTGGAGCAGCATTCTACTTGGGTGAGTGTTTAGTATCATGGTTAAGCAAGAAACAATTATCAATATCTTTATCTACAGCCGAGGTAGAGTATATTGCAACAACAACATGTTGTAAACAGTTTCTATGGATGAAACAAACTCTGACAGATATACAGGTTGAGTATGATGAGCCCATTCCAATCTATTGTGATAATACAAGCATCATCAGTATCTGAAATAACCTGGTGATGCACTCCAAGACGAAGAAAATTCCAATCAAGTATCACTTTCTACGGGAACAAGTTGCAGAGAAGAACATCAGAGTTGAATATGTGGGCACAAAAGAACAAGTGGCAGACATATTTACAAAACCGCTTCCATGGGAAGCCTTTGAGTATCTTCGCCAGAGACTAGGAGTAATTTCTACTCCAAAATGAATGCTTTTGAATGCTTATATTATATGGCTTAGATGTACATGAGGAAGCACCATAAATAGGACAATTCAGGTTGGGAGATCAGTTTCAGGAAGAGTTCTGTTAGGGGGAGCAACCCCGGATGGAAAGATACTTTTTCCATTGATGACAAAGGGAGAGAGATTTATCAAATGCAAAGGTAAATTCTTGGAGAGAGATCATAAAGGCATGTTTCCAAGGGGAGTGATTGTCACAAGGGAAGAAAGAGCGATATGACTTCAAAGTGATACCCTTTGTCAAAGGGGGAGATATTATTCATATGAAGGGAGAGAGGATAATCAGAGGCTTATAAACAAAAAGAAAAATAAAAGGCATGTAGACAGGGGGAGCAGCTCCAAGGAGAGTTCAGTAAGGGGGATCAGCCCCAAAGGGGGAGAGATAGAAACATTGATGAGGAGTATAAGCATGAATGTTATCTTGACTAAGTGTTGCCATAAATGCCAAAGGGGGAGATTGTCAGATAGTTGGATTAGGTTTATGGATATTTGGTATGGATTGTTGGTTCTCATTTATGTCAACCATTGGAGAGTGATATTGTAGATTGATGTCAACCCTTGCAGAAAGTCTGGTAGAGAATTCCAGTAGCACAAAGGTTTGGGTAATGGACCCAAGTTTGTTTGATGTATAATGGTATGAGTTTTAATATATTTGAAGGTAATACTATTCTATATGGGTATTACATGTCATTCCATTTCTGGTGGTATGTGGAACTTCACATAACTCCTCACGGTTAGAGAGTTATGCCCATGTGAAGTTGGAGAACCCAGGTTTGAGTAATGGACCCAAGTTTGTTTGATGGATAACGGTATGAGTTTTGATATATTTGCAGGTAATATTATTCTATATGGATAGTACATGTCTTTCCATTTCCATTGGTCACATAACTCCTCACGGTTAAAGAGTTATGGCCATGTCCAGTTGGAGAACCTCATGAGTCATCTAGAAGCCCCAAAAGGTCAAAGTAGTCAAAGTGGTTTAAGAGATTTTTAAAAGATAAATAATAAAGTGAAGTGATGAGTGTACTATAATTCAAAGCGAATACAAAAGAAATTATTTAAATAATAAAGTTAATGTATAAATTACTAAGTTGACAAGTGGTTAGAAGTGGGTTAGCCCTAAAATAAGGAAAGTGGTTTAAGATGGTTAGAAGGTAACCCCTTGAGGTAAAGTGAAGTGATGAGTGTACTATAAGTCAAAGTGGATACAAAATAAATTATTTAAATAATAAATTTAATGGATAAATTACTAATTGGACAAGTGGTTAGAAGTTGGTTAACCCTAAAATAAGGAAAGTGGGTTAAGATGGTTAAAAGGTAACCCCTTGAGGAAGCTACATGAAAGTATAAATAAGACGCAAGGCTCTCTCATTTCAATCACATTTGAGCATATTGAATATATATAGGTGACTGAGGTAACCAAAGGATATCTATGCCGAATTTCAGAGAGAAGGTGAAGTAAAGAAGGTCGAAATTCAAGGGAGGATAAATTCTTTTGATGATGCTTTCTAAGGTATGTTATTTACAGGTCATCTCACCATTTTTGCAATAAAAAAAAATTTAGAATGATTCAGACCGTAAAATTGATAAGAAATTGAGAAAACATATCCAAGTAGTTGTGGTATGAATTTCATCTTGTGGGTCGTTGTATTTTTGGAGTTACACTCCGTGGAAAATAGGGTTTGTGGCTAGTCCTGAAACTAGTCTAAAACAGGTGTTTCGGGTAAAAAAGTCATAACTTCTTCATAAAAATCCAAATTCAGTAAGACAAAATGTGTTGGTTATATCACTCTGTAGTATTATGTGTAAAAATTTTAGATCCATACAACAAATATTCCATGCAGAGCACGCTCTACAAGTTCTCTCTCTAGAATAAGCCAGAATTCAACAGGGTATATCATTTTTGCTATAACTCATTTTCTGAGAGGTTCCAAGTAGTGACACCTGGAGGAATTGTATAAAACAAATTGAAGAACATTGTGTACTATTTTTGTATCTTTATTCATTACGGGTACATAGTTATGATTATTTCAAGTTAGGGTTGCTGACTAATCTAAAACTAGTCATGTGAGACGAAAGAAAAGTTTGATGAAAATGATAGTCTCTTGTTGTTAAAGTTAAGGAAGGTTTGTAGGTATGTGATCATATACACCAGGTCTATTATAGAGTTACAAATCATATTTGGATGATGAAATTGATGAGGGATTTTGGTTGAGGTGCATGTTGGGTACATGGTTGAGACAAGTAGTTGATGAGTTGGCACATACATGAGGTGTATAGTTGATGATGTTGGTACATCTTGATAAGTCATATTTGACGATTAGTTGATACATGATTGGTACATACCTTGTACATGGTTGGATACACTTGTTTATGATACAGGTTGATTACATATTGAGGTACAGGTTGATGCATGGTTGATGCATGGTTCAGGTTATTGGTACAGGTTCTTTGGTGCAGGCTGATTGGTACAGGTTTATAGCAGTATATCTCACAGTGATAGTGTGATAGTGGTTCCATCTTTCTACTTATATGTTAGGGATGTTGGACAGGGCAAGGATAGGTGGTTGTATCCACCTTCTAGTTGTAGACGGAGAACATAGGGGGTTGTAGCCAGAGAATTGGGGAGTTGGAGCTTCCCTCAAGTTGTATCCTAAGAAATTAGGGGTTTGCAGCCTCCTTCCAGTTGTAGCTAGAAAACAAAGGAATTTGGTGCTTCCAATGAATTTAATTATTCAAGACATATAAGAAAAAGCATTCCATGGTTTTCTCTCGCTTTGGGTTTCCACGTAAAAACACTGGTGTACTATGTATGTGTATGATTTCTCATGTGTTCAATTTTTATTTACTCTGCAATTATTGGATGATAATGCTACACTGATATAACACTTGCATTATATGGTTAAAAAGGATTAAATTTATCTATTACTGATTCACCCCCCCTCTCAGTAATCCAACACGAACAACAAAGAAAGACAACTCTAAGAATGTGACATTAAAGGAGACTTGAAGACCTTGAATGGTATGGGATTACACAATCATTCTCAATGTCGGTCAGTACACAATTATCTGATATTATTTATAAATGAGATGAGATTTATTTATTTTATTGAAGTAGTGAAAGGGTTATTGAGAGCTATCGATTTAGTTTTTATTATACAATCTCAAGATCTTGGTATATAGTAGTATAATTGTGTACATAAAAAATTGGATGATTTATGATGATGATGATTAACGTCCACTAAGACTGAATTGGTCTATTGGACCTTAAGAGGGTGAGGGCTTACTTGCAATTCTTTAGAATTTTGTTTATGTGCTTGAAAAGCATTAAGAGAAGATTTCCAAGATCACCATAGTTTTGTTGAGTTAAAAGGTTAGGAAGCTTGGTAGTGTGACAAATATTTGAAATTGAGATCTAATCTGGGTATAAGATGGACAATCTTAAAAAAAGTGTTTTTCATCTTCACCCTTCTTAGTGTCACAAAGGTGACACACTCTTTCATCCCATGGCATTTTAGGAATTGACCAAGGCCCAATTTCACTATGGAGCTCGTGAGAATTTGTTCTTGTCTTAGCAATGCTTATTTTTTTCTTTACACTTGTCAAAACAGATAGATACTTTTGATCTTCTAGATTAGGGTTGATTACACCCTTATAATACCTTAATTTTATTTTTTCCTATAACTCTTTATCACACCACATTTTCTCCTTAAGTTTTGATTTGATGATATTTTTAATAGTTTTCTTATTCTGCAAAAAGGTGTCTTCCATGATTCTCCAATAGTTTACCCAAGATTGGGCATATCTATGCCATCCTCGCTTGAGATGAAGGTGGTTACAACTGGATTTTGAAGCAATTTTAGGAAGCCTCTTCTCTTCCATGTTGTTTAACTTGTTCTTATACATTAAGTATCTAGTCATAGTCGTGCTCTCAATGGGGGAAAGGCCTCTAAGAGGAGGATGGGATATAACATATTTCCTTTAATTTTGAGATTATAGGTTATACAATTCTTTTGGATTTGCTCTATCTTTCCCCAAGATTCACGAGAGATATTGCATCCCCATACTACATCCATATAATAATAACAAGTGGTATTAGATTATTCGTATTGTTCAAAAGAAAAAGTGTTTTCCCTTATTATATGTCTTCCCAATAAAAATATATTTTAAGAGCCCAGATTTCCTTATAACGCACACAATGGGTGCATGATATCCTCAAACAACAAACAAAGAAAACTCAAAAGATTGTGACATGAAAGGAGATTGCAAGACCTAAAACTCATTCATAATAACCACACCACTCATCCACTCGATCTAACCCATCGGACTATTATTAACACAAATATTATACTATAATATTTTATTATATTATATTAATATTTGTATTAATTTTTATTAACAAAGTTTATATAGCATTTTATTATTAATGAATAAAGATATATTAATATAAATATAAATATTATACTATATTATTCCAACATTTTTATAATTATTATATTATTGTATTTTTTTTCCTCGAAAAACCTTATAATTCCATTAAGTGCATAACAAAATTACATTAACATATATATACAGGCCATAGAAATAGCCTTGTATATATTATCATATGAAAAGGTAACATATATTGTTGATGAGTTTTAAGCATCATTACATTTTCAGCAGTATAATCAAGACCGTATAACTGTATATCTGGGACTCCCATGAATCCAGATGTATAATATTTACCAACACAAGTGTCAAAATATGAATTGTAGAGTAGGAAAATGCATACAAAAAGTTTACAAAATGACCAAAATATAAACATTATGTTTTATCATCGTGAATTGAATTGGTACGATTTTCATGAAAAGTCCTGTGATATTAACCACTGCTTCCCGTTGTTGACTTTTCTTCAATATGCCAATGACCATACTCTAGTTGTGAGGATTCTTTGGATAGACTGTCCGCCAACCGTTTCGCTCCATGTAGAGATGAGTAAAAGAGATAGTGTCAAATAAATTGATTAATCTCATTACTTCCTCATATATTGGAACAAGATGTGAAATGTAACATCATTGAAATCCCTTTGCCCAGTTGATGATTAAAATTGAGTCACCAAATACTTGCAATGTTTTACAACCCTTCTCCACAACAAATAATAAAAGTAGTTTTAAAGACAATATTTCAACATAATTATCTATTCTAGGCCCCAAACCTGATTTGATAAGGTAGTAGTGTGATGTTGATAGATATAGACAACCAACTCCTCCACACAAAATTTAATCCTCTAATGAAACCCTATCAAAGTAACCCCAAGGCCTGGACTTATCATAAGTTTCCTCCCTAACAATTCGGGTAAGACTGATCCCCTCTCCTCCCAAATTTGCAAAATAATCAAGGATAAAAATACACATTGCATCCACTCTAGTTGTCGTAGTGACCTCATATTTTAAAATAGCATTGTTTCGAGCCATCTAGATCCCCCAAGCTATGATGATAGGAAAATCCATTAATTCATAGTTCCCTATTGCATTCATCCAATCCTTCAAGGAATCACCAAAGGAAATACCCTTCCAGTGCCAGTGAGTATTTGACAAGGTTTGGGAATCTTCCCAAACCCCCTTGGTGAATACACAATGCATGAAAAGGTGATCCACCATTTCCAACTGTTCTTTGCAAAGTGTACACCATCCCGAGCCATTGAACTACCTCTTTTGAAGATTGTCCCAAGTTGGTATTTTGTTCTCTAAGATCGACTAGACCAGGATCTTCCCTTTTGTTGGGTAGTGGTGTTTCCAAAGTTTCTTCCATCACCATAGTTGTTCTCACTGGTGTATATCCACACTTATCTATACATATCTTTCTTTTCGAGTATATATCCCTCCCAGATCACCGTCCCAGAGTAGCTCGTCTTCCCTATTAGTCAAACGAAAATTGGAAACCTTTAATACCTAAACATACCTATCCCAATGAATTATATCATCATCATTAAGTCCGAGCCTCCGCCCAGTCAACCATCCTTGTTTCCAAATATTGTTTGTGGTTGGGTGCCCAACTTGTGCTAAGTGGATATACCCCCCACGCACCAACTACAAATGAGTCTCAACATTCAATGGAATACCATGATTACTTCCTACCCACGGATCCAATCCAATCCAGACCATCCTACTTGAACCAATCCTCCATGCCAGACCGTTCCCAATCAAGGAAAAATCCTTAATCACCGCTTTACAAATAATAGAGATACCATAAATTATTTTTTTTGGGTCTCATACCCAATCAAGAATAGATAGAGGAACAATATATTTTTGGTGTTCTACTCTGGTCCAGAGAATGGAAGTGTTGATCAATATCCAAGTACACTTAACTACGATAGATTTGGGGAATAGAAATAAGTTTTTTAACCCCCATCCCCCTAAAGCCTTCAGAACCACAATTCTCTCCCATTGGACCCACGACATCACCTGCTTTTCCTTGTTGCCCCTCCACAAATAGAAAAAAACAGATTTTCCTTGCTTTTTCCAGGATGCATTTTGGGATCAAAGATAAGTACATCCAATAAACCGAGATGGCCTCCAATACTGACATAATCAGTACCAGCCTCCTAGCCCTTGACAACCACTTATGACTCCAAAAATTTAGCCTTTTTTCTAATTTTTCAATGAGCCACATCCAGTCTGTCTTCGTATAGTAAATTGGCTTTAACTAAAATCCAAGATATTTCATCCCCGCATCCAGCTCAAGCACCTGAAAGGGGAGATTTGAAATAATGTAATGAATATCATCTACTTCCAAGGATGCAAAGTTAATGGTAGATTTTTTATCATTGATTAACATACTTGTATCCCTTTTAAAGAGTGAAATACCTTCACACAATTTAATAGTATCTCACCTTGATCCATCACAAAAAATTAAAATATCATCTACAAAGAGCAAGTGGGAGATGTACATTACCAGAGAAATTTTTATTCCTTTGAAACTACCTAAGTTCTTTGCCTCTTCCAGAAAATGACTGAGACCTTATCCCACCAGAAGGAAGAGTAGTGGTGACAAAGGGCACCCCCATCTTAAACCTCTTTCAACATGAAAAAATGAGGTAGTTGTGCCATTAAGCGGGATAGATAAGGAAACAGTTGATACGCAACCCATCACCCAATTTGTAAATTCCACCCCAAAACCAAGGTGTATCATTAACATCCTAATATAAAGCCAATTTACTCTGTCATATTCTTTAGAAAGATCTACTTTCACTACTACCCCTTTAAGTTTTATGGTTTTCATACTCCACAAACCTTCTTGTGCTACCCCAATTGCCTCATGAATCTGCCTACCCACTAGAAAACAAAACTGTTCACTTGAAATATTTCTAGAAATGCTATCTTTTAATCATCTACTATTAACTTTTGAAATAATCTTGTAAAGACAGTTGCATAAGGATATTGACCGGAAATCATCAAAGGAGGATGGGTTATTCATATTTTGTATAAGGGATATAAAGGTTGAGTTTAAAGGATCATGAATATGATCATTCACCTGAGATTCTTCCACCACCTTCAATGCATCACAACCCATCATATCAAAGAAACCCAGGTAAAATTCTATAGGCCGGCCATCAAGCCCAAGACTTTTTCACTTTTGAAAAGAGTGAATGACTTCCAATAATTCATTCTCTGTGACCACTGCCATTAATTTCTAGTTTTCCTCCTCCTCCACAAAACGTGGAAATAACATGGCTACTTGTATAATTTATGCAATGGAACTTACTTGCTGGTCCTTGAACAGGTCCCGAAAATGCTCAATGCCCATGGAAGCTAGTCCTTCAAATGTGTGAACTACTTCTCCATCCCCCTTCTTTAATTCCCAAATTGTATTTGTCATTTTCCTTTCTTTGGCATACACATGAAAGAATTTTGTATTCTCATCCCCACATGAAATCCATAAAGCACAACTCTTTAACCTCCATAGAGATTCTTTTTCCTCCAATAAAACTCTTCGCCTTTTCTCCAACGTAACCAAATTCTCCTTTTCATCACGAGTAATAAAACCCCACCCAATACCATCTTGCAGATCCTGTAGAAAATGTTCAATGTGTCTCATTTTTTGTTCCTCTTTAACCTTTTTTTCATGAGCCCAAGTAATAGTTGCTTGTTTGATCCTTTTTAAGTTTTCCAAAAACTAGACAGCTACATGATTTTGATATTTGGGCTCAATAGGGATCCACAATTCTCTAACCATATCTTGATAATTTGGATCCCTTAACTAGCCCTCAAAAAATTTAAACAGACTAGGGGCTCTCCTTCCCCAACCTCTTAGCTCCAACACTATCAGACTATGATTTGATTCACCACCACAGGAAACCCATTGTCTGACCAATTCCATGGACTCAATCAATCCCTCCTCCATTAAGAACTGATCTAGTATTTTTTCCACCCTGTCCTCCCCAGTTCTTCTATTTGTCCTTGTTGGATTAATTTTTGTGGGATCAATGTCCATCAACCCATACAGATCCAACAAGTTTATAAAATAATTGGTTAGCAGGTCTGGGACTGATCGAGGTCCCCAAAATTCTGCAACACCTAAGGAGAAATCAAATTCTCCACCAATAATAACCTCCCTTTCAGAAAACCAAGAGCACTTAACAATATATTCCCAATATCTCTGTCTGTCTAAATAGGGTCCATAGATGTTTACAAGAGTCATTAGATGACCCAACTCTACAAAGAATATATTCAACCCGATCCCCGATTCAAAATCCCAAACACTATCACAATTACACTTCTTTAACAAACACCCAGTAGTTAATCCCCCTGAGCGACCCCTGGCATCAATCGCAGCAAAATCCCATCCATGCATCAATGATTCTAAGACTGCCACCACTGATTCACTAACCCCCAAATTTTCCTGTAGAAAAATTACCTCTAGAGATAAACAAGCCATCAACCTTCATAAAGACAATTTTTTGGATGGGTTCACCAACCCTCGACAGTTGAAAGACATGATTTTCATGAGGTAACCTCCCCTTGGTTTTGCTTTTCTCTAAGTGCCCATTTGATGGATGATTTCCTACCCGAGGCCAAATCAATTTTGTCTTGATCTTGAGATGAAATAAGGTGATACTTTCTACCTCGACCTCTGACAGACGAGGAACCACAAGGTAAGGAACCCCATCCATGCCCCCCCAATGCGACCTCACCACCCACTAAGAAATCCTCTTTTATAATGGACATGTTGTGCAGAGCATACTAGACCCTTCTGTCATCTGAGGACTAGTTTTTGGAGACAAACGAGGTCACACATGGTGAGGGGTTAGTTTCACCTTCAGATGAGACCAAAGGAAAATCTCACAGGGAGGTAGTAGAAACTATACTAGTGGAAACCCCAGGAGGGATGGGACCAGATTCCCCTAAAAACACTTATGTACCCGAATAACATGAAGGAGTATCCAAGAAATCCAATGTGATTCCAAGGACCAACATTCCAAACAAAGAGGCCAAAGGCATGACTATGGGGGGAGGATAAAAATCCCCAATCATTGGAACCGAACAAAAGACAGGAACAAGAATTGAAGGATGAGGGAAAGAAGAGGCCCTAAGAGGGATGGAACATTTGACTCCCAGAACCCCATCCAAAATCAATGAATTGGAAAAAGTAAAAGTATCGGACAAAGTGGCACCAGGAGACCACTTACCCATCATATTTAGCGCTCGATGGCTCACCTTCACTGATGTGAGCATATCCTTTGTCTTTTTCACAACAAATGTATATGAGTCTTGTCCCACTAGTGAAAAGGAAGACCCTAGTCATCCCTTTGCTGCACATGGAGCCTTTACCTCTGCCTTATTCAACCCCCCTACAAAAGGATCCTCCATAGTATACCACACCTTCTCGACTAGATGATCGTATGCCTTGTTATACCGAGATTTCCTGTTGAAAGGTAAGGTGAAATATGCTACCCCATGTCCATAGACATGACACCTGTGACATATAAAGGGTATACCTTCATAGTCTAGTGTCTAGACAAAATACCCAGACGTTGTTTCAATTACCAACTCCTGTAATATTCATGGTCGAAGGTCCATCCTCACCAAAACTTTGGCCACCAACATAAGACTAGTCTCTTCAAAAGACATGTTTGCTTCTATGAAGTTTCCCAACTTGTTCCCAATTGCTGCAAACCGAGCAGGGTTCCAGTACTACATAGGAAATCCTGGCAGCCGCGCCCAAAAGGGTTCCACATCCACCCTCTCTTTCTTAGAATCAAAGTTTGGAGTCCACTGTTTGAGAACAATAGGCGTCCCAACCATACTCCAAATTTTTTGCATAACTAGTTAACATCCTCCTTGGAAGAAAAAATAAAAGCGCACCAACCTCTTTCCAGAAGTCAAATGAGTGGCACATTTGAAATATTTTTTTTCCAATTTGAAGCAACCCAATCCCGCAGAAAATCGACACCCAATTTTTCCCCTGTGCTCTACTGACCACTGCCTATTCAGAGAACTCCACCACCCTATCCATAGCTATATCTACCCCAAACACAAGGTTATCAATGCTCTTCCTATCTTGAGCACATTGAGTTCCTCTACGCGTGGGGGTCTTTCTTCCACCAACACCCTTCTATCCCTTTGATATCCCTTCCTTGTTCGACTTGTGTGATATGGTTTTTCCTAGAGAGGGTTCTTCCGTCATTCCCTCCCTGCCTTTCACTTCTTCCCTTGAAATGTCGCCCACGCTCTTCACCACTTCCCCAAGGTCATCGTCGACATCAATGAGTAAAGCCAACAGTGAAAAAGAGATATTGGTACCAAACCCTGAGGATACCTTCGGTATCGAGCCCCAACTTCCCCCCTAGAATAGTTCCCCAATATCGAGGCCACTGCATCCTAATCCATCCTCCCCCAGATCTGGGAACAATCCCAAGCCAAGCCCTGCATCACCTAATGGTCCCCCGGATAACCCACCAACCAAACTCGAATTGAACACCAACCCATCTGAAATCGTCAAGTCAGTCTTGGGTGGATACCCCGAGCCATGATCGACTAAAAACAAAGCCTCTGAACCCGCAATACCACCTTCTCATGGTACCACCCAGGGTTCACTAACATGAGACGTTGTGTTCTCTGCCATAATATTCCCCCAAACCACACCAGTCTCCATCATTTCTTCCATAGCCTTTACCGCCGCCACAACAGAAGATTGTGCGAAAACGTTTGTCTGATCGAGTGGGTCTAAGGAATAGTTAACCTCTTCCTCTTCCCTCACCATTATTAAACCTCCTACCCTAGTTCATACCTAGTCCCTGAACCTCATCTCAGCTGCAACCATTATCTCAAAACCATGTACATTTATTCTATTAAATATTGTATTATTACAACATTCGTAATGTTTATATGAAAAATAAATTATAATTATTAATCATTAATCTTAACATAAAGTATGTTATATTATTAATATCTTTAAAATATATATTAATTAAAACCTAATAAAATAATATTTAATAACAATACATATTTATATAAAAATATATTCAAAATAGCAATATATTAAATAATATGTGTTATATCAATGTGTGGATGATATATATAGTTCATGTTATAATAAGAAGAAATGTAGCAAATTGCATATATTTATTATTTTAAATATATGCAATTTGCTACATGTAATAAAATTTAATAGTAATAAAATTTAAGGTTTGATTATAACAATATAGTAATAAAAGTGTATTGAAAATAATATAAAATTTACTTATATATATACACAGATGTACATTCCAGTGCTCGTGTTGGTTGTATTCAGTCTACTTCCTCTGATAATGAATAGTTATGGCACATAATGTTATTGATCAATTGTGGTGTCACTTTGTGATGGTCATAAATAGTTTTTTACATTGATCAATGGTGGATTGTGTTTTAATGTGTTTAATTACTAGACTGACCATGTTTGAAGGGCTTTGTTGACCATGGTTGAATTTGGTTAACCATGGTTGGTTATGTTTGACCATGATTGAATATTGTTGACTTTGGTTAGACATGATTGCTTATATGTGACTATGATTGACTTTGGTCAACTATGGTTGATTTTGGTTGACCATGGTTGACTATGTTGAACTATTATTAGCCATTGTCGAATTTGTTTGACCATGTTTGACTATGGTGATTATGGTTGACCATGGGTGACCATGTAGACGATGGTAAATGATGTTGACTATGGTTGATAGTGGATGATTATGGTTGACAATGTTATACTATTATTGTCTTTAGTTTACCATGGTTGTCTTTGGTTTTAATATGGTTGACCATGGTTGTCTATCGTTGAACATAGTGGACTATAATTGACCATGGTTAACTTTGGTTGACCTTGGTTGATGTTCATAAAGGGTTATGTAACCTTGTGACATTCCTTAAGGGTTATGTTTCAGTGCAACATTCCTAAATGATCATGATGCATTGTGATGTTCATCTTGGTTGGCTTCTATGGAATTTCTTCCTCATTGGTATTGGTGCACACACATTCATCAATGGTTATGTCACATTTATGATGTTCCTTAATGATTATGTTTCATTGTTATGTACATCTTGGTCAACATATGTAGCATTATAGTGTTTTTAAAGGGTTATGTCACATTGTGATGGTCATGAAAGGATATGTTGGATTGTGATGTTTCTCAATGGTTATGTAGCATTGCAAAATTTATCTTGGTTGACTTGTGTCAAATTGTTATGTTTCTCAATGGTTATGCCACAAACTAATGTTCTTCGAGGGTTAGGTTAGATTGTCACATTTCTCAATGGTTTTTTTGTATTGCAATGTTTATCATGGTTGACTTATCTTGACCATGGTTGTATTTAGTTGGCCATGGTTCAATATGGTTGACTTTCATTGATTATGGTTACTATTTGATTTTTGCGATTGACCATGTTGATTGTATTTAACCATGGTTTACTATGATAATGTCACATTGCAACATTCATCTTGGTTGAATAATGTTGAATTTCTACATTCCTCAATGTTTATGTCGCATTTCGATGTACATATTCATTATCTTATGTCAAATTGCATCATTACTAAATGATTACATTACATTGTGGCGTTCATTTAGGGTTATGTCACCTTGTGATATTCATTTAGGGTTATATTTTGGTGCAATGTTTATGAATGGCATCCCTCATATGGTCATCCATAGTCAACCATTCATATACATTGCACCGAGTTGAATTTGGTTTACCATGTTGATTATTCTTAGTAATGGTTGACTTTGGTTGAGCATGTTGATTTTGTTTAACCATGGTTTAATATGATAATTTCACATTATGGAATTCATGTTGGTTGAATAATGTTGAATTGATACATCCATTAATGGTTGTCACATTTCAACATACATTTTCATTATCTTATGTCGAATTGCATTGTTCCTAAATGGTTACATCACATTGTGACATTCATTTAGGGTTGTCACATTCCTTTAGGGTTATGTTCAAGTGTGATGTTTGTGAATTGCATCTGCCCTAATGAAATATAGGTGCCAGATTAAATGGCATGCATAGGAAACCATTCATAAACATTGTACTAAATCATAACCCTAAATGAATGTTGCAATATGACATAAATTAATATATAATTGATGCAATTTGACATAATAAAATGAATATGTATGTCGCACTACAACACAACCATTGAAGAATGTAGCTATTTGACATAAGTTACCCTTGAAAATGTTACATCACAGTGCAACGTTCATTTAAAGGGTTATGTCAACTTCTAACATTCCGTTAGGCTTATGTTTCAATGAAATGTTTATGAATTGCATCCCCCTTATTGGAATATGGATACCACATTAAAGTTTATCCGTAGTTATTTTTGCATATATCATATCCAAAAAATAAAAAAACATTTTTTTTTATATATTTCACTATGCATTTTAACTCGAAGTCTAGTATTTTTGGATGTGTTTTATAGGATTCGATGATGTTTTGTTTGGAATTTTTATGGAGACATCCACTGAACTTGAGGTACATGTCTCAAACCGACATATAGGGATAGGGTTTTTCCTATGACGCCATCTTTCATTATTAACTATCCATTCTGCCATCATGATGCCTTAGATTCAATCCTGTCAAGTTGCGACATTAGCCATGCCATTTTTGCACGTCATAACTTCTATGGTAGTGCCTACCCTTCATGGGTTCTCTAGTTAGCACCTTGATTTTCATTTGGTGGCCATGTTTCAATTTATTATAGGCTTGGGAACCCTCTTATAGACCTACTGGAACTCGAAGTCGAGCCTAATTCTTTTCTCTTCATCTACGTTATGCCATATCCCAAGGGGGTTCTGATATTTTATGTTACTCTACAGTAGTCTATGCATTTGCTTATTATGTCATGACACCTATTGTTGCGCTACTATTTTCCTTACTCCAAATTATCACTATTGTTGTAACACTTGACCACTCACCTCTTGCATTATTTTTCCTCCGTTTTGTGACCATCTACCGATGGAGAGAACCGCTACTAAGATTGGACCTCACTTTCCCATACTCATTTGCATTCATTTTGACTTGGTCGGTTCCATGAACTTGTAACATAGAAGCATGTTGTTAAGCTACTCATTCTCTCTAGACGAGCTAACTTTTACACTTTTATTCGTGCTCGTTAAACCATAAAAAAGACACCAGAAAAGATCAACTCTTTTTCATGCTCACTAAACTATGAAAAATACATCTTCTATGTAAACTTTTACCTTTTTTTCATACTCGTAAAAAGACACCTCACAAGTATACTTTTAACTATTTTTTGGGCTCGTAAAAATTGAACAAAAAAGAAACTATTGAACGCACTTTTATCTCTCTTTCACACTTGTTAAACCATGAAGGAGACACTCAAAAAAAAGAGTGGAGTATTTTTTTACCATTGATATGTATTTATCCAAGTGGCAACGTCAGTCATGTCACCCTTTGACATGGCACCTATTTGTGTCATTGTCTTATAGTTGGGTTATATCTATGCCTAAGAGTCGTACACCATTCATATGAGTCACGTATACTCCTTCGGCTAGTTACTCTTCCAGTCACTATGGAGAGTGCTTCAATGCCTCATGCATTGTGGAATTATATCAGTGGTTCTCTTGAGTATTACTACTAGATCATCATTATGTTGTGCTATATGTTGAAGGGAAGTTAAATTTGAGTCGGCCATTTGTTGTCCCATTGACCATTTGAGTCAACCATCCCTGTGTTAGTTGTACTTGGTGATTCTATCTCTTCACATAATCTCTCAGTGTAGGTTTCATTCTGATTGATGGGGAAGACATTAAGGCCCTCCTTTGATGGATCTATTCCTATAGACTTCAACAAATTATCTAGGAGAAGGATATAGAAACCAGCTAGTATATTGGAGCTTGCAATCCTCAGTGGAAGGTTTCCTCATGATCGACAATGGGTTTACATCATTGACTCTTGATTGATTGATTCTACGAGTCTTCGACATCATATCCTCTTTTCACACTCTCTATTATGTACTAGGTACCTTGGGGTCCATTTTCATCATTGGTGGATTCCCTCGCATCTATTAATGATATACATAAATAGCCAGTAATCAGATAGTTTCTACCATGCTCGACATCAACTCATTTGTTTGCATGATGTAGAATCGTACCATTGGGATTTGGGATGAAAGCCTTGGGTTTGGAGCCACATCACTCATTCATATTACCCCTCCCAAGTTGCAATGGAGTATATCACTATTGTATGAGTACTTTGAAGACTATAGGAGCAATCTCATTTATGCTTGATGTATTCCTAATGTATGATGCGACATAGATCCACATTATATTTTCTCGTGGCTATGATCTATTTGATGACATGGATCCACTATGTACTATTTCGTGTCCATGGTCTTGCATTTCATTTCATGGATCCACAGTGTATTTTGTTGGAGGTCATGCTTTGTTTTTATTTTGAGCATGGGTATGCCTACCTCAAAGATGATCTATATATGATTGATTGATGATTGATTGCAGGTATTCACTAGTTCCTTAAATCCAAGCTCCTTCCTTATGCTACTCGTCACCATCAATTTTTGTAATGTATTTTGGTCATCAGTTCCTCTTCTGACCTCATACATTAGGGGGCATATATTATAGTTTTATTTGCCACCATAGGTTTTGCAAGCATGTTATTAGATGTTATGAGACTATAATTACATAATTGAGTAAATTTCTCATAATTATTTCACAATGAAATAATTATTTTGTAAAAATTCCATATAAGAATTATTTCATAATTGAGAAAAGACTCATAATTGAAAATGAAGTTCATAGTGAGTTGGAAAAAGTTCATAATAGGTTGGCTAAAGCTCATAATTGAGCATGAAACTTGTGCATGACTTGTAATTGCTTAGTTCACATGCCATCAAGATTATCCATGACTTGTATCCACCTAATTCATATGTCATGGAGTCTATCTCCAATCTCTTCTAAATTCCTATAAGAAGAGGCCAAATCAAGGATATGAGAAAGCTAGAGTTTGAGAGTGGCTACGCTGATTAAATAGAGAGGAAATCTCAAGTGGCCAAGGAGGAGCATTGGGAACCTAGAACTAGGAGCATCTCTTTCATTACTCAAGGTATGGTTATGTGATTCATGTATTTCTCTCATTGATTAATATATATATTAGTATGGTTTTCGCCTTCTCATGGTTATGTATTCAACTTTAATATTTGCTTGAGCTAGATCTAATCTTTCCTAGAGTAGATTAAGATAGATCTAGTTTGGATTTGGTGTCCTTAATTCTTGAAAAGGTTTGAGAGAGGTTTTTTTTCTTTTTTCGTTTGCAGGTAGCAGGTTGAAGGAGCTGGATCAAAATCTCTGAGACTACACCAGCCGAGGACATGTAAGGATGACCTTCGTTGATAAGTTGTTCCTTTCTCTCCAATTCTTGTAGTACAATTAAGGAAAATCTAATATATCTAGGGAAACTGTAGCTATCTATACTCGTTCTCTGTATTAGATCAAGGGAAGATCCAAGAGAGATTTGTCTTATCCGTAGGCGAGATTTATCCATAACAATAACCAAAATGATGCTAGATTTGATTTATCTATCAAACATTATTTTTCATGTAGATCCAATCTATTTATCCCAAATTGATTTTTTGGCTAATTCCAATCATCTATTTATTGTATCTTCGTTGACCTTTCTTGAGTGTAGGAATCAGTTTTCTTATCCCAAAACCCTTGACCAATTAGTATAAAGAACCTCACCCCCCTCCCCCACAAATACCTACATCCCTACTTCAATTAAAAAAAAAGCATCTCCCCCCCTTAATATGAAACAATATATTGACTTCATTTTTCACAATTTTAAAAGGCCCTTTATGAATGAATGTGATAGGATATTGGTTAACTAGAGAATCCCTTATGATGACCATTGACTTTGTAAATATGTACAGTGAAATATAATATAAATACACTAATGATTGAAAACAAAGAAGGAAAAGAAAGGGGACTATGAGTCCATGAGAGGGGAATAAAATGGGCTTAGGGGGTCATATGGGATACCTAAGGGGATAATGAATGTAATGTGACCATAATAATGGAAAAGTCCCACTATCTAATTAAAAGGAAAGAATATAATAATAGGGGGTAGTTGGCATAAGACCCCTAAGAATACTAATGAGAAAATATAAATACATGTGAATATCACTGTATTGGATGTGTTGAATTGTGTTTTCTTGTAGGAATCATGACTTGTGGAGTGATTCCTTTCATAAGAAGTATTTGATGGTGTTACCCTACCTTAAGGGATCTTCTCTATATTTTTTTGTTGTTCATAGTGAATCTTTTGGTATCTTTGATGTTCAAGGGTTTACTTCTGAAGTTTTATGATGGATTATCTCTTATATCTTCGAACATTTATTACTAGTGGTATCAGAACTCTTTCTTAGGAAAGAAGTGGGTGAATTATTTGGCACAAAGTGGGATTTTTTTTTTTTGCTGATTTTTTTTGAAAAAATAGGACGGTAGAATTCATGTCAATTTATGAATTTTTTTGTCCAAAATTTGAAGAATATAGCTCAAAATATGAACTCATCTAAAAAAAAATAACTAATTTCAAAAAACAAATGGTCCAAACTGGAGTCCGAGAAGTGGAGATATTGTTGATTTAAAATCAAGTATAGCTCAAAATATGAATTCATCTAAAAAAAATAGACGATTTCAAAAAACAAATAATCCAAAATGGAGTTCAAGAAGTGGAGATATTTTTTATTGAAAATCATTATTTTTTTTATCGTTTTTCCTAGTGACGACCACATATTTTGCAAATTGGATATCTTTTGATAGTGCACAGATTTTTGTCAACCCAATGTTAGTAGATCCATAGAAGCCATGGCATTTCATAATTGGGGTCATAATAACCAATATGAGATGTATTATTGAAGTTATGAGCATTTTAATTTTTCGATCTCAAACCCTAACTACATAAAGGAGCTCCATTGAAAAGTAAGTGATTCTCTTTGAAACCCTATTTCTATTTTTGGGTTTTCATAGCAAGAGGTATTTTCATGGCAAAGATGATGGTCCTCGTTGAAGGATACATAAAAGAGATGAAGTCATTATGGGGAAAGAAGTGGAAATTTTGGGTAAGTATGAATTTAATTGGCGATGCAGCCATTTGGTGGAACTTTCTTAACTAAGATAAGATGAAGAGATTTATCAATGAAGAATATGAAAAATTATTTTTAGATAGGTGGTTTCATGTTGTAAGGATAAGAAGAGCACTAGGGATTTATTTTCATGTGACAATTTCATATTACAGGTTCATGGATGTATTCAACAAGAGAAGGTCATTGTTTCTATTAAAACTCTAGTTGCAAATATAATTTCATCAATGTTAATTTGGCTAAAATATTGCAAGTTCAACTAAAACATATTCAAAACACACACGTCAAGGGTGAGAATGTTTAAATTTTTAAAGGTTTAAAGATTACCATGGATAAATATGTTTTGCATTCAAACTTTTATGCTATAGATATGAATAGTGTGGATATTGTTTTGGGATACTCTTGGATGGACTCAATTGGCATAGTTAATATTAATTTGCAAAAGAATTTTATGAAGCTTTGGTAGAAGAAAAAGAATATCACACTACATGATATGTCTCTTACTAAAAAAGAAGAGCCCAAGGGGGTACATGGAGAAGTCAATACAAAGAAAATAATTGCAGTGCCCACTTACATATCAGATGGAAAGTCCAGGGTTGAATCAGAAGAAGAGCCTATATATGAAATGAAAGAAAATTTAAAGGAAGGGCATAAAAAGGAAGAAGGAGCTAAGGAAGCACATGTTGAAGAATCAAAGAAAGAAAAATGGATAGCTAAGGTTGTTGTATATCACCACCCACACCACACAGAAAAAAAATAGTCATCAAGGCAAGGGCATGAGCATCAACAAAATTACTATGAATCAACATGAAACGAGAAAGGAAACTAGCATGGAGGCACATGGAAGACTAAAGAATACATGGAGATATCAGAGTAGCATGACAAAGACATAGATCTCAAGAAGAAACTAGAATCAAGATCGAGAAAAGACCACAGTTGCACCCCATGTCCACATTTCACTAGGATGGATGAATGCTCATGCATGGTACCAATTAACTACATTGCTTAGTAGGTCATATTATATGACGTCTTCGCATGTTTCAAGGCCAAAACATGCCAAGGTGGATGGAATTTAATGTACCCAGGGAGAATAATATGGGATGCCTAGGGAGGTACCCAAGGGGATAATCAATGTAATGTGGCCATAATAATGAAATATGCCCACTATGTAATTAAAAGAAAAGAATATAATAATAAGGGGTAGTTGGTATAAGACCCCCATGAATACTCATGAGAAAGTATGAATACATGTGAGTATTATTGTTTTGGATGTGTGTTGGATTGTATTATCTTGTAGCAAGCATGGCTTGTGGAGTGATTCCTTCCATGAGGAATATTTAATGATATTACCCCACCTTAAGGGTTCTTCTCTATATTCTTGTGTTGTTTATGGTGAATCTTTTGGTATCTTTGATGTTAAAAGATTTATTTTTGAAATTTTATGGTGGATTATCTCT